>VYZQ01019478.1:0-14501 GCA_013400655.1 Mystacornis crossleyi
TCAAATGGGAAGCACCTTAAAAATTGTATGGAGGGTGGGGTCTTTGGGTTGTTAGGGGTTTTTTTTTGAGAGTGGGAAACCTTTACAATAATTATTTATGATATCAAATAATTATGAAAAAATATTCTAGGAAGGAAATGCAATGATTTAGCACCCAGGAACTGTAGTTTTTGTTAGGAATAAGTGGTATGAAAGGAAAAAAACCCAAACATTTTAACAGCTTAAAACACCATGACCTGTGTTCAGAAAAAATGCTAAACAAAGGCACTTTCCCACGAGTCCAAAATGAAAAAAAAGCTGTTGACTATTTTTCTCAGTTTTCATAAACTACATATTTGTCACATTTCCCAGTCATGATTTGAGAGGTGTAGTGTTCAGCCTGAGTTTGCCCTCTGCAATTTTCCTTCAGATCATCAAATATGAACAAATATCAACCATGAACAAATAAAACTTTTATTATAGCAGATACATACCTTCCTATGTCCTCCTCTGCTTAAACTGGAAGACATGAAAATTACAGGATATATCTTGAAAAAATTGCTGTCAAACCAGGAAATGTTTTTATTTCTGTTTTATCTATGCTGTGCCTACCAGACTTTGGGTGGTATCTGGTAAGTGTGATAATCCATTTGCAGTTTCATGCTGCAGCTACCTGATAGCAGTGGTAGTTGGTAGATGACTATCAGGGTTTGTAATTGCAACATGCTACCTTGTACTTTCCAAACACATTTCAAGAGCTGCAACATTACTTATTTGTGTTTATGATAAGGCCAGCAGATAGAAATTGCTGACACCTTCCATTCTAAGACATTTCTTCAGTTGATAGGAGGTCTCAGCTCCCTTTATACATTTCAGGATAGAATTTCCATGGGATATACATTTTTCCGAACATAAACTTAATTTTCATAATTTCATAATTTCAGAAGAAGCTGTTCAGTTAGACTGAATTTTGGGGCAAATTTTCCCATGTACAAGAAACATTTAAAGGTTCGTAAAGGATTCTTTGGGTACACACTTGAAATAGGTGCTTGCATGTCTGGCTGTGTTTCAGAGGAATGGTGCTTCCTAGAGGAAAAGTATATTTGCTTATGCAAAATCCAGTTATATTTGAACAGGTTATGGCCATCTAAAAATGCAGTTACATAGTTAATTTATCTGAATATTTATAGGTAGCTGATTTATCCTTGGTGTTTTCTATTCTTGTTGGAGCACACTAACATATCAGCTTTCTTCTGAACTGCTGCTTCTACCTGGCGTGCAGCATTACACACAAACTGGGAGCATGGAGAGCACTGGTATTCCCAGCACCCTGCCTTGCTCAGGCAATGCGGGTGGAACTGGAGGGAGTGCTCAGCTGGAGTACAGAGGTGCAAATAAAGAGCATGATTATATATACTCAGTTTTGAGCTGAGGCGAAGACTTTTTCACATTTCTGAATGCAGGACTGTGCAACCTTCATATTCTTTAAATGTGGTTTTATCACTTTTCATGATCTCTGCCAATATCAATGAGCGGCGCATTTCTAAATACGTGGATTTCAAAGTCACATTAAAGCTTTTTAGATGTCAAGTTGAAAGTAAATGAAAACATAATTTTGACTTTCCACTAAACTCTGCATCTAAAAATCAAGAAATTAGGAAGTTTATGCTAATAATACAAGAACATGTTTTTAAAAATGTTAAAGGAAATGCATATTTAGATATGCCTTGCTTATGGAATGTTGGGCACTTTTATAGTTCTTTATGGACACCCAACTCCTCTGATTTCAGAAATATTTTTTTTTGCCCTGGTGAGACAAATTACAAGTGAGATAATTTACTGAGACATACTTGCAACTTACAGGTTATAAAGTAGAGCTTCAGAAGCAAATAGCTGTGTAGCTTCCTTGACCAGGGTGATACTGAGCATACATTTCAGCCTGTGATGAAGTATTGTCCACACTGCTGTGGTAAGATATTCTTGTGGGTTTTCCCCATGATTTTGGTATTCACTCTGAAAACTGCTATAAAGATCTAAGGTTTCCCAGTCGTTAGCAAACTGAAGCAGGGATTTCTTCCCCAAATCCTTTTCTTCATGCCTGCTAGAACTCTCCTAGAATTTTGCTATACCCAGCTTGTTTGTTTCATTTTCTGGTGCCACATTTCTCTCCTACTAAAAGTAAGATCTGGAACACGTATGTTTACAGATTCGTAGAATTTAAATGTTCTGTATATATTTATACCTATCACAGAAGCTTTATATCATATAGCCTAAAGGAAAAGTGTTAGCATCAGTCTCAGCTGAAGTGTTTTTATGTCTGCAAGAAGTATTCTAATCCTTATCCTCAGCTGTGATATTCATATCAACCAGGTCTCCTCTCAGAGTGGAGAACTCATGATTCATCTTTACATTTGCAATGGTAAAGAGGTGCTTCCCCGTGGGGGAGGTGGGCATAAGTGGATGCTTGGGGCACGGGTTTTCTCTCTCCCTGTTCCCTTGGTCATGTGTACCCAAAATCCTGTCCCCTACTGGTCACTTTGAATGTAGCCTGTGGGAGTTTTGTTCTTAGGGGGGTGCCCACGGGACTCCCGGGGCGGTTGTTCTAGAGCTGTTCTAGGGGGCAGTCGCTGTCGGAGTCCCTGCTGGGCTCTGTCCATGTGCGGCTGGGAGAATAAAATCTGAAAACATCTATCAAATATCGTCTCCTTGATTCTTCCATGGGCCAAGGCTGTCTCCTTGGGAAAGATTGCAGCTCCCCCAGTGCAACACAATGGTGCATGAAAATTAAAGCCATTCCCTTACAGACCTGTTGTTCCTAAATTTCTGGCATGTGCTGGTGACACTACCTACTCCCCAGTGTGTGATGACAACTATGACAACAAAGGACCCATGTAGTGACAAAGAAAGCTATACAACACTTATCTAAATTCTCAGCCTCTTCCAGTTCTTGAGATCCTAATTTGTTCTGTTCCAGTTTACTAACATAGTGCAGAAAAAAACAACACAAAATCTACAGGCTTGTGTTCCTTGAGTGCTTTCACTTGAAGTGCAGAGAGGTTACCTTGCAGTTCAAGAGTTAAGGACAATGTCATGTTCTGATCCTGTTCTTTATTATCTGCTTCTTTTCTATTATTAATTGGGATCATTATTCTGTTCTTCCTGTAGGAGTGTACCAAGCTTCTTGGGCTCAGAACAGGTAGGAAGTACTATCAGGGACAAATGAAAGATCTGCAAGAAATTATACCTTCATGCATGATCACTTTATTAAAAGAGGCTGTAAAAGAGTTTAACATCAATAAAAAAGATGAAAAGCACTCTAAAGCTATAGCCCACATCAAGTTTATATACTCACATATAGGTGTAAAATCCAGTCAATATTAATAACCATATACTCAAAACTATCTTGTATACTCCTGTTTCTAAACTACACAATAAAAAAAAGTCAATTAAAACTCAGTGGACTTTAAATCAATCTGAAAATAAAACAGAAAAGGCCTGGAGGTTCCACTGTCAAAACCAGTATATGATTTTCATATTCTCTGCAGTCTTGTCAGTCATTACAATGTTCTCTTCACTTACCAGGGTTATGGCAGAAACAATTACTCATATACTTTCTTTGGTCAAGGTAAATTTTAAGGGCCTTTATAATCATCTGTTGAAATGGAACACAGATATTAATCTCTGGAATATTAGAAACTGGTCTGTATGCACGGATTTTTGACTTGTGCCTCAGCCGGTATTTTAAACTTCAGAGCAAAGATGGAGGATGTAACCAAAAAATAAGAAATTTCAAAAGCTTGTTTTCAGATAAAGATTTCAGCAGTAGTTAAAACACAAAATCATATTCAGAATGCTGAGAAAGGAAAGTTTTTACAATCTCCTACTGATGAGACAGGGGAAAAAATAACCCAACGCTTTCTCACTGTGGGAAAATCCTTCCATGACATTTTTTCAGCTCCTTACTGGGTCTTAATTTCTGCAGAAGAACTTTTAACTAATATCAGCATTTACCCCTTGCAGAAATAAAAATGTATCTTCCTAGAGAGTATCTCCTGCTACTAAAGCAACCTAATTGGATAAAATGTTGCTTGACATTAAAAATTAAGACTGATTTTCTTTTCTTTCCACAGATACCTGCAAGAAAGATATACTTTAAAAATGAAAACGTTGTTTCTCTTTCTTCTTTTACCAACAACCCATGAAGCAGCAGATCAGGGTAACAAGGTGCTGGAGGTCTACAGGCCCAAGTATTACAGTTCTGTGCCTTATTCTGATTGCTTGCCACATGAAAATGCTGATCAGTAATCATCTTTTGCAATATCAAACAATATTCCTGTGTGAGTCAATAGGATGACCCTCTTTTCATTTACTGAGAGGATAACATTCTCTAGAAAGAGAAAGCCTTTCCTAATCAGACCACTCAGTTCTCTCTCTCATCACATGTGAGGCTATTAGTATTTGCCACTTAAAGTAAGTGATAGAGACACAGTTTCAACCAGGAAAATGTTGCAGCAAAGTAAATCTTGAAAACTGAATGATTTTGAACTAATGTTTTATAATCATCAGTGAGCTCCTAGTCTCTGAAACATGCATACAGATTACTAGTTTTACATATGTTACAGCCTGGTTTGTTGACTCCATCAAATGTAGACCCTCATCTGTCATTTAACAACCATCTGGTCTCTGTTGGCACAGCATCACTTCATCATCTGTAGAATATTGTTCATGTGAGAGCTTTAGTCCTAAAGCAAATCTGGAGATATTCATATATTCAGCATGACCAGGTCTTTTTTTCTCTTGCTGATCTCAACTTTGTGAAACATTATTGATATACGAAGTGTCATTTTCCAGCAGAAACATATTTAACTGTCCTTCAGACCCTGAGGCTTAATATTAGATACTTATATCCATATTTAGGTACACGACAAGAAGTCTGCTTAGGATTAAGAGAACCAATCCGCACATGTCACTGATATAGACTGCAGCCCAAGGGTTCAGGTGCTCATCTGTCCTCACTGTGCTCAGCAGGTCTTGTAGGTGTTCAATAAGGTAATTCATCTATAATGCTAAATGTGAATTGAAAGTTACAATTTTAAAGAGCAGCTCTTAAAGCTATTTGCTATACTAATTTTTCCTACACTAACAGCCTTTGACAAGTGCCTCTCTAATTTTCTAGGTTTTGCTTTGATTTTATATTGCTGTCTAATAGAATATCAGTAAGCCATCAGATTCATTGGAAAAGAAACAATGGCTTCCCAAAATTTGATTTGATGCCAAATTTTGAAATTCTATGCAAGTACAATAAGACAATTATGCAGAGTTTCTGCCAAGTGTAGATTACTGTACAAACATTTTGAAATAAGATCAGTGTTATAATAAAGGAGAGATTCTGATGTCAGATTCGTTTTAGATGTATGGATACAGTCCTTGAATGTACTGGGGATTTTTTTGTTTCCCATCTGGGGCCTTTGGTTGAGAGTTGCTGGGATATTGAAGCACAATCACAGTCTATTTTCTCCAGTGCATAATTTTCTCAGAAAACCATGGGCAACTCTGTTGATTTTTCAGTCATTCTTACTGTGTTCAAAGATGACAATGCAAGTGCTTGCAGGCAGACTTAAGGAGTTGTTAACCACAAATTTTGTCATGTGGAATTTTCTAGCTTTGGGAATATGCTAAAATATGTCTTAGGTACATTTGAAACCTATTATTTGTCACATTCAATGTTCTTCTGAAAAATGAATTACTCTGTTAGCTATTCAATGCCTGCAGTTCTTTGTCTTTCGTTCAGATATATAACATAATCAGAACTCAGTTATCACTAGTAAGCAGATGAATGTTTGTGTGTGGGTTGTAACTCTAACAATGTGCCTACCCTGCAGTCGAGAGGACTTGTGTATGGGTGGTGCTGTCATTACTATATCTATAGAAAAATAAGGCACCATATGTACTAGCTGCTCAAATTGACTTAGCAGCTTCTGCTGAGTTTGGCTACAATACTATGAGTAGTTAGATGAAACAGTTTAATTCTTATTCTTAGCTTATGAATTTCTGCCACCTCAATTTACTTCTGTACTAAAAGTTACTAACTGCACTTTAAATCACTGATTTTCTATGCTTAAGCTCTCTTGGGGGAGAACACAGAGAAGACATCTAATTTTAAATAGCTGGAAAACCTTTTAGTTCTCCTCAGTTCTTATGCTTTACTTTTATGTTTAAAGTTCTCAGAGAAGGTTGTCCTGGGTAACAGAATATTCCTAAAAAATTAATTTTTCTATCCTTATCTGCTTAAAGATATATATTTTGTAATGTGTTTAGTGCTAAGGTAGATTATAACAAAGCAATCACTGTGTTTTTCCAAAGTAATTTCATGAATATTCATGACAAAATAAACTGTTTCAGCATTTTTTCCTGACCTTTGGCATTGCATATGTCCTGCTTGCTTTTGGATTAGCTAAATATTGAATAAGAAATGAAAAATTTCTTGTTAAATAATGTCACCTGGTATTAAGTGTTCAGAGGTTGGAACATTATTTGCTAAAATGCAGTTTTGGGTGAACCTAATTAGGAGCACAGAGCAGAAGGAGACTTGAGGTCAACCTCAATACCAGACTTACCAGCTTTTCTCATTCTTATTTAAGCCTGGTACAATCTATGTTTAGCTCTGATACAAGATTGTATTGCTTTGGATGGGAAGGGAAACCTCAGACAACAAGGCAAATTTAGATACAGATAAAGACGACTCAAATTTCTTAAGATTGCAGGTATCCACTCCTGTGAAATGTGTGTGTTTCATGGCATTGTATACCAGGCTGCCACACCTCTTTTTGTTTGCCTCTTTATAACGGCAATAAGTGACCACTTCTGAAGTGAGAAAACAGTTAAGACTTCTTCCTGGAAGGATCTCTGGGGCAGTTGCTAAGGGCAACAATTCCAGACACAAAGTCAAATAGGATTATAGACACACTGAATCCATTTTGTATTTTAGCTTGGTCTCAGGATTTGAATCCTTTATGATCTGAGTGATTTTCCTGAGCAATAGCAATACAAAGGCAAAATATTTTCCAGAATTTTTGAAAGACTAAAGTGATCCTTCTCCTTTTGCCATCTTAACTATTTGAAATTACACTGTTCTGAGTTTAATAAAAGAAAGAAGCATCACAAATTACATTCATGCTGTCCATAAAAGGCTAAAATATGACTTTGAAAACAATCAGAAACGGTATCTTACATATACATATGTTACCTACAAGATGTTATAACTAAGATATTCTCTATCATACAAAAATAATAAAATTCTGTATGTCTTTGATTGAGTTCTACCCAATCAACCAGTGTACCTGTACTTGTATCTCTGCTGTTTTGTTGTCACACCTCGGAAACTCTTCTGCTGCTCTGAGACTCAGTCACCATCTTCAACATGGCTACTAACCAGGCCCTGTTTGTTTATTGGAGACTTATTAATTGGATTCTGAGAGCATCTGTTAGATTTGAGATTTAAGCAGAATCACGTTAAATATCTGGGTCCCCACTGGACCAGCAGCTGGGTGTTCAGATGTTAACTCTGATCTCCCAGTGATGAGGGATTTCTCGGGAACACCCAGAGAAATCATTTTTGGGTGTGCAGAAAAGTTTTTGCTCAGAAACATCTATTGTGTCTGTGACCAGCTGTTGACTGAGCATAACCAAACTTAACCCTCCTGCAAACGCCCTTCCTGGCCAGTCTGGGACCATACCTGACCCTGGTTTTCCTCACAGGGCCTATTCCTGACTGCTGCATGTGGGCTGACATCCCTGCCTGGCTTCATCCTCTGCCCAGGGACACGTCCAGGGCTGGGGCTGCCTCAGTGCCCCCCAGCTGCCTTGCTTCTTGCTGAGATGGTGGGAATGGCCCAGGCTGCCAAGTCCTGCCCTGCCCTGCTGACTTGAGCAGTCCCTGCTGTCCTCAAACCCCAGAGAGCAGCTGTCCCGTGAGGCACCCTGACTTAAAGAATTTAAAATGTGTTAAAGTTCAATCTCACTCTGGAAATGCAATTGCATTGAAGGTGGTGGGTATTCAAATTTGCTTTGCTTGACAGGGTCTTTTTGGAGTACAGAGTGTTTTGGGGGAAAAAGTATATGGGAACTGAAGAGGCCCTCCAGAGAAAAGGTGACATTATTCTGATGAGAAAAATGCAATATGGCTTTTCAGGCTCAGTTTCTGATTACGGGGGACACTAACTGCATGGGAGGAATGGGTATGACAATTGCACGGTCACAGGGTTTGGAAAAGCATTGCAGAAGATCCTAACTGTGTCAGACCCACTTAAATGTGCATGCTGATGAACCAATTTTCCACTCTCCATTTAAATTAATGCTTTCAGAAATTTAAAACATAAGCAAGTTGATGGGACACGACACTGTACAGCTTTTTTTGTCCTGACAGAACTTGTGAAAGATTCTAGTCAGTTTTGTAAAGGTCTAGTGCTAATTCTTTCTCATTCGTTAACTAAGAAATAACAGCTCATAAGTGCTTTTAGACATTCTCTCGGCATTAATGTGGTTCCCTGACTACTCTGTAAGGTGTCACTTTCTAAGACTAGACTTTCCTTTGGGTTATAAAATTTCATTAATGGAGAATTTGAAATTATTCTCTTTACTTCTTCAAAAGCTTTTTCTTGTATTTTTGTCCATTCCCCTATGATGACTTTAAATTAGTTGGCTCAGAAGATCATATTGCTTTTTCACAAGTGATTAAGAAAGTGCAGCACTATCCTTAAAGTTCTTTGACTCTGACATATTTATGAGCCTGAATATCTTTATGATTTTTTTCAGATCACAGTTTAGTCATGTTTTGTCAGCAAAAGTATGACATGAGGCACTTTCTCTTACTAAGCTAAATAATGTGCAACCTCAGGTTAGCCAGATTCTGTTTAATATTTTTCTATCTTAGTTAGTTTCTTCTCTTGACCTGTTCTCAAGTAATGAAAATGCCAGCAATTATTTGTTTAGCAGTCAGAGAGTTTTTCTTGACCTCGATTTAGTTTTGATCAAGTGATTTCTTACATGTATTATGCTTTTAACTACACATAATTATGCATTATCTAGTAGAATAACAATCCTGGTGAAATGTCCTCTGTAATTTCTGTTTCTTGTTCAGTGATCTTGAATGCAACTATGTTATTTACGGTCTTATGGTAACTTTACCCCTAAGGATACAGGTTTGACTAGTTTTTCCTCAAAGTTCATATTACTTTTTATTTCTTCTTTTTAAAGCTGTACAAGTAATCTGATTTCTTACTATTCAATAAGCATCACATATACTTCCATCTATTGTTCTGTACAGAAAGAGTCTGCATCTTGAAAAGCAATTTTCACCTTACTTTAGGCCATATCACCAATTTATTTTTTCATGTTTCAGATACTGAAATACTTATGGAGCTTAACTTTTGCCTGCACTTTCTAAATACCTTAAGTTTGTGATATAGCAGTGATGAAAACAATACAAATTTTATTTCCCTTATACTTCCTTTATATATGTATCCAGGGACCCTCATATTTTTAATGTATATAATGGTTTGTTGTGAATGAGCAGTGCAGCCAATTAAATAATCACTGTCAAAGGTATTGGCAAAAAGCAGGTTTTAATATAAATTTGTGAAAGTGCGATTTAGTTGAATTCACTGCAAGGTTCGGTCTGTAGCCTAGTACATAGATGAAGCATACGAAGAAAAACGGTGGGGAGAAGGATGCAGGATGCACCACCACAAGGGTTTTTTTTTTCTTCATTCACTAAAACTCCCAGGATGAGATTGCAATCTGTCTGGAATTTAGGTGATTTCAGAGTTACTAAGATATGCAATAGATTATTATATACTTAATGCAGGTAGATTATTGTCTCTTGTACATGTGTGTGTTTCAACAGAGATGACATTCCCTTTCTTAGTCCAAACATCTTCTAGAAGACCTGAGATGAGGATTTAATTTCAGTCAAAACCACACAGATATATTCTTCCAATAAGTACTGCTTATGTTAAAGAAAGTTCTCAACAGTAGCACACAAAATGAAAAAATCACAGTAAATCTTCCATGTTCAAGGATCCCGATGATGTTGCTGAGCATTCATTATGTGCTTCTGCATAGTAAATGGAATAGATGTTCTAATTTATGCTTTGTAAAAATCATTGCTAGTCACACAGAAATTCTTTAGGAAATTGTGATAAAAATATTAGTTTATACACCCCTTTTAATAAGCTTGGAGAAAAATCATCTCTCATTTTCCTACTTTTTTAAAAAGTGCTTGAGGTGAGAGAATCCATGGCTGTTGTTTGCTATTTCTTCAAAGCAGCTTAGAGTCCTAAAAAGTGAGTTATTCTTACTCTTTCCCCTGAGCCACTCTCAGTAATTGGGGTTTTTTTTCAGTTGTAGATCAGTGTGTTCATAAATTTTAACTTTCCACTAACTTGTCAAGAAAAGAAATGCAAAATTAGGACTACAATATTCCTTTAATAACTGTGTCACCTTACATCGAATAGGAGTAGTTAGAGCCTTTAAAGGAACATCACTGCATCTTTCTCTCCCCTTCATTTCACTGCTACAAGTTCAAGGATGCACAGCTCATGCTCAGCTTATTCAAGACCCATTCTGTCCTTCTCTGAAAAGCTGGTCCCCAGAGAGTTAGGCCCCAGCCTTTATTAATCTGTGCTAGTTGGGTTCTGCATTTGCCATTTTTGAACTTCAGATGTCATCCTATTTCTCCAGCTTGATGACATCCCTTTGTATAACACTTTCTAAAATATTAACCACCCTTTCTGGTTTGGTGTTATCTGTAAATCTTAGTTTCTGCATTTCCTCACCATGGATTTGGACACCAGAGCTGTCAAACAGTATCAGATCCAGCATCAACTCCTGAAGAGCAGTGCCATTAGCTGAGGGTAAGCCACAGATTTAAATAATGGCATAATGATAGTTTCTCTTCTCTCCCCTGCTTTCTTTCTCAATGCTTCTTAACAAATGATTTTCCTTTTTTTGACTTGTTCTGCAGGTTGAGTTTAAATTTTCATCGATTTAACATTCAGCCAAGAACTTTCCTCCTGAGTGGTTGTACTCAGATCACTTTGGTTTTATACGTGTACAAAAAAAGTTTGGTTTTTTTTCCTCCATGTACCTTGAATTTCATCTGTTATATCATTGACCAGTGACACAGAGGTGTATGTATTGTTAAAGTTTTTTTTGTCTCGCACAACCTCGCACAACACAGACATTGTTTCAATGATTCATATCTATGTTGAATTACATAAACCCAAGTGGAAGACTTCTGGTTACTGTCAATCCTGGATGAACAACTGAACATTCATTCTTAGATACTTTTTCCTATCTCTTATCCAACTGTTTATTGAAATTTCTTCCTACTTTTGACTTTGTTTTGAGCTTGTTTACAAGCTTCTTTTCGCCCTTTATTCTTCCATAGAGCTGTTGAATCTGAGTGAACCATCACAATTACGAAATTGTATTCTTCAATAGGATTTTGAACAGTATAATTGTTTTGCATCAAATCAATAGTAACTTTTTTTCCTGGAGGGGCTCCCTGATTAGCTGATCCTAGAACAAACATAGTTTTAGTCTCTTAAAATGTTATCTGTTTAATTTCCCAGAGTGACATTTGCCTAATTGATAGGAGGATGCTGATGCTATCCAGAAAATCTTTATTGCCTGTTCTCACTTTCTTCTCTGGGAATCTGGTAATTGGTATCTTTATCCTAGTCAGACTCTCTAACAGTTACTCAAAAGTATATTGTCATTTAAGGCTGGTATTTTGGTCCATTAAAATTCTGTTCTGAATATGTTCATCTGTTTAAATTGAAGTTCTCTTACTTTTCATACTATGCTCTCTCATTCTTCTTTGCATTTATCATCCCAGTGGCTGTCAACAAATATCTGGTGCATCTATTTCATTAATGTATTCCTCATGGGCAAGATATTTCAGTTTGTTTTTCCTGTTTCTTGCTTCCTCAGACACTTTATTCCCTTAGAAATTTACTATTGATATGGAAACACACTTGTCTCTGATTTGGCTTGCTTATTGACATACTACTGAAATACTATTAAGTAGCAAATATTATATTTCATATTTTTTCCTCAACCATTCCTAGTATTTTTTTGTCTTATTTCAGAATGCAGAAATCCTTACGCATAGTTTGGATAAATCTTCCCCAACTGATTATTTTCTATACCTTTTAGACTGTTATCTTTTCTGAACTCATCAGTTTCTAAGCTCAGTCGCAATTTCTTTAGGTTTAAATGTCAATAGATTTGCTCTCAAAATAGTGATGTCAAATGTAGGGCTACAGTAATAATAGGACAAGATTTGTAAGATAAGAAGTCTTTTTATTGAAGTGCATTCATACAAATAGCACTAGTCCTGTATCCCTAGAGCTAACATCCGGAAAAAAAATGTTCTTTTTAATGTATTACATACTGCTTTATTTTATTTTATTGATTACATGATTTAGTGCATAGTGTAGAGGTGAGAAATAGATGGCACAACATGTCCTTTTGTGTATCAAAATATCATATTTGGCTTTGGCCAAAATGTTTTAAATAATGTGATCTCTGTAGTTTTTAAATTTTTTATTTTAGGTGTTGCTCATTTGTACTTCTCTTCTTCATTGCTTTGTTATACTTTCAATTTCAAAAAATTTCTAATTTCTGTTCATATAGACCTACAGTGTGGATTGTGCAATATTTTCAACTGCATTCACAACCGAAATTCAAAAAATCTGCCTCCTTCTCTGCAGAATTTTTATGGCCTTGAGGGGAACCAACAGTCCATAGACTTTCCTTCTCTTGTGAAGATTTTTGACAACTGACACTGCATCTTGACAGAGCAGGATAGCTCAGAATATAGCTTACATTAAGACCAGTCAGGATTTAGGTACTATTTGCTCCTTTACGTAATTTTCCTGAGAGATTTCAGTCTACAGGGTTTTCTAGGATCATGTCAAAGCATGACATCAGGACCAAATCCTCTGAAAAATACATTGATGATTCTGCTTTCTTTTAAAAGCAGAAGGAAGAGGTATTCTTTTTATATATAACTCCAGCTACAGTACTCAGGTTTATAGCCTGCAGACCAGTATATACAGCATTGCCATTACTAGCAACAGGCCACTGATTTTTGCACTGAATTTTTTTCCCTTTTTTTATTTTCTTTGCCTGCAGCAGCATCTTTTGACTCTTTTTTTTTTTAATTGCTTTTGCTTATCTTTTTATGGTACAACCATATTTTTTTTCATGAAGTAATAAGGAGTAATTGTTCTGTAGAGAATGAAATATGAGGCCTTGATAATAAAAGTGAAACAGAGACCTCCATGGTGCAGAGAAGTATAAAAATGAGACAATAAAAAGATTGTACACTTAAGATTGAAGGTATGAAAAATTCAACAGTGGTGAGCTATTGTGGTGCAGATTTGGGAGTTGAACAGAACTACAGTTTACAGTAGCTAAAAGAAAAAAAGAGTACCTATCTAAAATATAGAAACGTTTCAGTTATTTTTAAATGCATTACTAATATAAATATATAAAAGATAGTAAAATAGTTTGAAGTGGAACCACAATAGAAAAGAAACCATAAGAATCAATGGCATATTTCATCCTGGCAAAGCAAAATAAATGCTGTGATTAACATTAGTGTCTTCCAGGAGATGAACAGGGGAACAGTGTAGGGATTAACAGCAGACAAAAGAGAGCACTAGAAATTTTACATATAACAAATTTTAAGTGTATTGATAAGATTTGTTCTGAGTTATTTACATAAATTAGACTATGAATGTTAGTATCATTTTAACTGGAATAACCATACAAAATGGTGTAAATTAGTTATGCCTTTGAAACTTTAAAGAGACTAGTAGTAAATTTTCAGTATCTCATGAAAGTCGTATCCCCTATTTGCACATAAAATGTTTTTGAGGATTACAGTGTCAAAATAGGATACATACATGAGTTTTCTCCTCCATCTGTAAGATTTATGCCTTTTCCTATCGATCATTATGAAGTTGTTCAGGCTGAAGCTGTTTCAGTTTAAAAGAATTAAATTAGAAACGAGTCATGTATTGATTTACACTGATTGGCACAAGAGTATTGTAATGTTCAACTTCTGTTTCTCTTCCAGAACTCCATCTCGTTCTTGGTACTCAAACATACCCTGGAACTCACCTGTTGGTTTTGTATTTCCCAAGTAGAAGAATTTGTACTGATTATTACAATGGTGTTTTGGAAAGTTACATTTTGTCCACTTTACAAGGCAATTTTCCTGAATGACCTAAAATAGGTAAAGGAAGATGGCTGGAACTGGACCATAGAGAAGTGCCTTGTCATGCTGGAAGTTTATGGATGGCTTATTACAGCAAGGATTGCACTCATACATTCACAATTTCAGTTCAATTCTTTAACATAAAGCTATATATTTTTTTCATCTTATCTCCCAAAATAGCTATGAACTGACTGTTTGGTTTTTTTGATATTTCTGTTTCCTTCAAGGAGTG
>VYZQ01019481.1:25477-42278 GCA_013400655.1 Mystacornis crossleyi
AAGGGGGATAGAGAGAGAGAGGAAAAGACAAATCTGCTATTTAGAGGGTTTGGTATTTTTTCTAAGTTGTTTATATTTGTGTAACTAGTTGTAAGAAAATATTAATTGAAGTTATAGATCAGATTTGTCAGTTGACTTTCACTGCATCACCAACCTTATGTTTTCAAGAATAAGTCAGCACTTTAAGACAGATGATCCACAAGTAATTAAGGCAAATGATATCCCAAGCCAGAGATTTAGAGTGCTCAGTCACCATATTAAGAGTATTACTGGCTTTAAGACATTGAAAGTCCATCCATGTTACTTTTCCTGCCACAGCACAGCCTTTTGTCATGGTTTACAAGAACCATGGTAAATTCATATTTATGCACAAATGCTTTCAACCTGCAATGATAGTACAGCACTGTAAGACACCAGTTTAAAAAATGGTTATTTTTAAGCAGCAGGAGGCTTAGCATCACCCCTGCGTTCAGTTTTGATACAATTTGTTACAATACAACAGCTCTGGCATTTTAAAGAAATTCCTCACACAGCTCATTTCTGGACCACTGTTTTCCACATCAATTTTAACAGTATCTGCGGTTCACAAAACAGGTGATTTCCTTGAGATTGGGAAGAGGTACCTGCAAAATTACAAAGGAAACAAGCTAGGCTGGAGGTATTTTTACCTTAAAAACATGCATGCTGGTTGCCTTCACAATCTGAAATCAGGCCCTGGGATGTCTCCCTCTCTGTGTCACATTGCAGAATATGTTTCTTTTTGAAAAAGTCTTGAGACTGTTAGAGGACATTCCAGATATGACTTGCACTTCCATGACTGGGGTGCATGGAGGACATCTTAAATACATTTCTGGGTAATGAATGAACATACCTGCATACTAAAAAATCTCAGTTCACAGTTCTGATTTAAGTGACAAGCTTTCAGGAGAGAGTCATCTCTTTAAAGCACCATTTTCTTGCGCAACATCCTGCTTGCAGTTTTTGTAGAAAAATGTGAGCGAAACTGGATGCTTTTACATTTCACTGATTGACTGCTAAAGGAAAAAGAGTTTTCAATTAACAGCTTCTTGGCTGGTAAGCCATTATCTTCTTGATAGCACTTAGGTTAATGACAGGTTAATCTTCCTAAGACAGATCTGACACACCTCTTTTTCAGGAAATCAGAAAACCAATAAAACCTTAATCAGTTCACATGTGGTCACATAATGCCTCTCCACTACTTGCAGCTAATATGACCAGGCATTATTTTATCAGGCTAAACCAATATTTCATGTAATCTTCAGCTGAAGTCAACAATAGGGAAAAACAAATAAACAAGAATGCAAACAATCACGCTCATACCCAATAAAGTTGCAGTGAAAGGAGGAGGAATGGGCTGTGAGAGGATAAATTTTTCCCAACCTTTTTGAGAGAACAATGTGCGTCCGGAAGCATGAAGACTGACAGCACCAATAACTTTTTATTCCAGCCGGTTTAACTAAAAGCATTACTCATGCCATGCCTTATAATTTAGACTTGTATTAACATACAGCTTTATTTACTGCTCTCTGGCATTCTGTTTCTTCTGGCACAACACAGAAATGTGGGGCAAGGTGAATTACAGGAGCTGTAACATCGCATTATTTTCCCAGTTGTATATACATTAACGTTCTGATCCCTTCCTTTTAGGAATGAAATCTGTAGTGAGAGAGGCCTGGTCTCTATCCAGGGCAAAGCCATTTGCTTAGTTCACACATACACCCTTCCCCTGTCTTTAATCGTTCAAGATGTATGCGTGGGTGGAGTTTTCAGCGCTCTGAAATAAAAGTGGTTCTGTCTTTTTCACACTTGAGGGAATGTGAGAACAATCTAATTGAAGAAAAGTTAATTTTTTGTCCTGAGTAAAAAAAGGCAGCAAAGTACAATGAGCTGTCTCTAAAATGATTTGGGAGCTATTCTAATGGAAAAATATAAATATAATCAAACCTTCACAGAAGCAATGCAATTAGTCCTCTTGTCAAAAGAATCACCTGCAGTAGTGTAAGTGGTTATTGCCAAATCTAAGAAGCTTTACCCCTGAGTTGATCCAATCTCCATAATAAAATTACCATTGCAGAAGATGAGCTTCCTCATCATTTGTGAGCTAAAAGATGAGTGGGAATATTTGTGGCTCAGCAAACGAATGGCCTTTTCCAAAGAACTTGCTAACTATATTGTATATACCATACTGGTGCTCCTGAATTTGGTATTTCACTCAGCCTTTGTCAGCGGCAGTAAAAAATCAGCTTCTTGCTCTGAACTACAAACTGGTTTCAAAATGAAGATGTTAAAACATGTAGCCAGTGTCTATAATTACAAGAAAAATTTTCACTGAGAAAGGAGATACAGTAAAATTTAATCACTGTAGTTACAATTTTAAGATCAGTGTTCAGGGTAAAGGTCCTAGGAGAGCAACTTTTTAATAGACACCAAACTGTGTATGCTTGAGAGAAAAAATATTAACGGTTCCCTGAATAACCACTATGATAATTGTGTTTTGATGTGCAGCAAATGTGAGTGAAACAATAGAGAGTTATATGAAAATAGGTGTGTAACAACAGCAGAAGGAGTACACACCTCTTTCTGGGAGACTTGGATATTTTTCCAGGTGAGTTAGTATCCATTGCAGTGCCAAGGAATGCCATAATTTATGCATTAAAACCTAACCAAACCAGCTCAACATTAAATGTGTTAATTCTTCCTGTAAAGCCAAATACCACTTATAGAATACAGAAGTTTCTGCAACTGCACCTTAGCCTGCTCTTTGTTTGATCTGCTTATTTGGTCTTCCCTATGTGGTATTTAATAGAACAGATTTTATTTTAAATTTTATTTTACTGTGTTTCCTCTTCCATGTGCCTCTGTCTGTCAAATGACAAAGGGGAAAACTTGTGTTTCAGTAACATTCTGGCGTATGTACACAAATGATCCCTGGGAAAAATCAGTGATTTCTTAATTATGTAAAAACTACCTCAGAACCTGGAATGAGGTTTCTCATGTTCTTGGAAAGGAAAGCACAAAAGCATTTACTATACACACTCCAACAGCATTTTCAGCCCAGGCTTTGTTTTGTTTGTGCAAGAACCCTTTTAAAAACACTGAGAACAATTCCTCCTTCAAGAAACTTACTCTTCAATGAGTCTAAAACAAGCAAGATTCAGTACATGGGGCCTCCTTACATCAGCCCCTGCTCGGTGACAAATGACTTTTGGAGGCTGGTCTTGCCTTAATCTCTTGGTGTTTAGTGCACAGAGCTTCAGTGAAGCACCTGTCTGCTCCTGTGGTGGCCCAGCAGCTCGAGAGCTGCAGAAAGCCCAGCTCAGTGGCAGCCCAGGATGCAGCCGTGGCCTGCAGACCTCTGTGACTCTCACCCACAAAGTGCATGCGTCAGCCATCAAGCAGGGCTCACAAAGAAAGAATAAATACTTCAAATTAGGTCTGGCAAATCACTTTTGACAGCGTTTGCACAATCTTCAGTGTTTCTGAAACCACAGTTGAAACTGCTTGCTTACAAAAGAAACTTGGCAGAGCTAAAGGTAAGGTGGGGAATGAGGGGCTGCAATACTGTATCTCAGGAGCATGGGGATGATCCCCATGGTTGAAAAAGAAAAGACAATATGCTCCTCATCCACGTGATCTAGTTTTCTTTGGAGATGGAAAGTCTTTCTCCTGAGTACAGCACCTTTTAGAGCCCACTTTTTGCATGTGGCCCTTTTCCTCTCACAGTTCTCTGAGCAGAGAAATGACAGAACAGATCCCTCAAGTAAAATTAGTTTGGTGCTTGCTTTTATGACCATTCATGTATTCCTCAGAGAAAGGAAGAGGTCAGCTATGCTGAGACCTGCACCACTTCTGCTTAGTTAGTCTACTTAGGAATTATCCATGTTTGATTTTACAGAGTAACTCATGAATAGGTGTAAAGTTTGACCTTTTCTAGTTCCCTGCTAACACTAAATGGGTTTCCAACCAGGTAGACAGCCCCTGTGAGACACAGCATTACTTTTTCTGGGGACAAGTTTCTATTTTGCACAATGTAAAGCCAAAAGCTGACTGTGTGCATGGAGTATTTTCATTTTTATTCTAGCACTGTTTTGTTATTATTTGTCAGAAAACATGAAACCAAACAAAGAAAGATATTTGTTCCTGGGGCTCCGCTGCCTCCAGAACCAAGACCTAGCTGTTTGTGGTCCTAATAAAAAGCCCTCTAGGACAAAGGTGCATGAAATTTAGGCACTTAATTATATATGCCTGTCATTAAATGGTAAAGACTCACTGAATGACTGTTCAAAAGGTTAGTGACTGACATTTTAAGTTAATGCTCAGATTCAGCATGCCCCCTGATGTAGCAGCACAAAGAAACAACTACAGAAATAAGCTGCAACCCCCCTTTCCAAATGTCTAACTGCCCTAACAAGCATGTGGAAAAAAAAAAGGTCACTTCATCTGAGCTGCTTTCTCAGAGATCATTCAGCCTGGGCATGTTCTGGTGACATCAAACCACCTCTCCCATGCAGGGCAAACATACAGACTGCAGGAACACAATTTCCTGGGCATTATCACCTGAACTCTGCATTTTCTGTTTTTAGGAAACTTAGGAAATGAGAATACAAAATGTCCCTTCACTTTTTCTTCTCAAAGATCTTGAGGTTGGCTGTTAACTAAACTCTCCAGCAGACTGGAGGATGAGCAGAATGCAAATTTATCATATAAAAATACTTGGCGAAAACGAGAATAGGAATATGTTTTAATATGAGCAGTTTGCATGGTAAATTTTCATAGATCACACTAGTTCAACACTAAATTATATCTCAGCTTGGGATTCCTTACAAGCCATTTTGCATACATTTTCAACACATAGAAAACACGTTATGTGCAGAAATGATTTCTATAATAATCTTTGCACAACGAAGACTGGCTTTGTAAGAGTGGTCACTCAGCATAAAATTATATTTGGACTTTTTTGATGGAATAAATGCATATATCAATTTCATAAATGTGAGGCCAAAATACTAGAGGTAAATTTGTGATCTGGTTCAGGCCAAGGGCACTTCTTACCACTCAGTCTGTTCCCAGAAGTGCTATAAGAAAATTAAATTATAAAGGGAGAACAGGAACATATTACCATATGTAATATGGCTGCAACAGCTTTCAGCTACTTTCAGCTGAAATTTTTTACACAAAATTTTTGTTCATTTTTTAAAAGAATAGCTAAAGTATGTTTATGCATGAAAACACACACCAATTCTCAAAAATATGAATGCATTTCTACTTCCTTTCTGGGAAAAAAGTTAGTACCACTTAAAACATTTTAAAATGGCTATTCTCTCTTCTTCTTTCTTTTTATTTCCCAAGAATAAAGGTTTGCATTGCATTTTGAAAAGTGTATGTTATGCATCACTTTTCTGCATTATGCTATCACTACATTTTAGGAAATAATTTACTATTTTTTGATAAGTGAGTTAATTTCAAGAAGCATACAATAGAAAGCTTAACCCCTCTTCACTTGAAAATCCTCAAAAGATTTTGTAGTTCAAGAGAGAATTTAGAAAAAATGGACTCTAGCAAAAGCAAAGATTCTTTACTTGAAAAGACTATGGTATAAAGAGGTAGTATAAAGCCACCATGATAAAATGCACACATTTGTCAAAATTCCTTTGGATCCATGCACAGCTGAAGTGTTATTCCTTATTCGTTTGTACAGTGGAAAAAACATTTATCTTAACTGCAAGGGTCCTTTGAAGGTATTACCACCAAGATAGAGGCAAATTCAGAAGATGTAGTTATATTTAGATTTTTCAAGAGCAATCGGCAAGGGATTTCAATCAAAGAAGGTACAATAGAATATAGAATAAAAGGGCTGTCCAAAGAACAAAAAGAAAAGCTTTATAGCAGGAAGCTTTCAGTTCAGCAGAGGTGGCTCTAATGCCTGAACCCTTTCTATCCTCTGGAGAGGCAGTTCTAGGAGCTAGAGACTGCCCTCGGACTGAAAAGCCAATAGTTTATATAGTTTAGATAAATGTGAGATGTTCTAAGAAAAAAGTAGTCAGTATGGCAGTTACACAAGTGTATCAAGCTAAATTTTAAAGTAAAGTTTCAGCACTTCTATGATAGCTGGTGCATGGTGACTCACGAAACCTTTATTTGCTTCAGTTATGGACCATCAGTGCATTCCTATATTCTACATGCTCTAAACTCTTAACTTTACTAAATCCTTTTCTCATAATTCTTTTGGGAGAGCTAACAACTTGGCATAAATGAAGCAGGATTAAGTAAGAACTGCAAACATTGGGCTAAATAGAACATAGAGATTATGCTACCAGGCAATTAAATACCAAGATACAGAAGACATGCACAACAAAACCAAAGATAATCGATGTTGGAATAGACAAGCTTCAGAATAAAAAAGAAGACAAGATGAAGACAAAAGTAATCTGGTTGGTTAACTTGGTGAAAAGCAACATTCCTGAAAGAAATTTTATGGAAATAATACGAAGAACAGAAGAGGTGTGTATTTGGCAAACTGAAGGAGAAGTTCTGAAATACAAAGAATTTGACTTGTAACTTAATTTATTGGTAGTTTCTGATCAACATATCAACTATATAGGGAGATGTAATTTGTTCTAGAGAAGAAAGAAATGTAAATAGAAACTTTGATATTGAGGAACTTGTTTGTAAATCCCTTAAGAAGAGCAGAAAAATGATCAAATATACAGATGAGCTAAAGGGATAAAAGAGAAGAGCATTACCAGCCTTGCAAAGAACATCACGAGAGGTGGAGCCAATGTGTTTTCCTGTAGCTGGAGTAATTTCAGTTTTTCTATTAAAAACAGATTCAAAAATAATCGACACAACTACTGACCATCCTTATGTGAGCACGTTTCTGGCTGGCAACTTTTGCAAGACTTGTGATGTGTCCAAGAATCTGATTCTTATATAAACTGTGGTCAGAAATCCTTACTAAACCAAACAGATATTGCCCAGAGTGCAGTGGTGAAACCCTAAGCAAAACTAGCTTCCCTGAAATGAAGTGACTTGAATGGAAAATCCGATGAAGCAACAGGTAGAGAGACGTCACTATGAAGATAAAAAACACATGGGCTATGAGACGGAGGACAGGCATAAAGGGGTAATTTGAAAACTCAGGATAGCCAAAGATGCAGTTAACAGTGAGGCAGAGAGAAGGCTCCACGATGTAGAAGGAAAGCCTGACCTTCTGAAGTGATACATAATGGAGTTGGGAAAGAAAATGGGTATGAGAAGATATCAAACCATGCAGAACACCCGCAAGAGTTGAGGAATGGCAGAATGGTGGACTCTTTAATTCCCACCTTACCAAAGAGCTGGAAAGAAAGCAAACATTTAAGAAATGGTGTCCAAAATCCATCTTCTTCAACTACCACACACGTTCAAAGAGATAAAGCACAAAGCAGACCCAGCAATGGAAATAGGGCTCTTGAAAAGAGAGTGCTTACCACTCTGGAAACCCTTGGGTGGAGAAGTCCCACTTTCTGAAGGAAGCTTCAGTGCTGGTCCCTCTGTCACAGAGCAGGCTGCGGTGCTGAGACCCAGGCTCTGGAGGTGCAGCCCTGTTCAGCTGAAGAGCAGGTGGTGCCGTGGCACAAACGCTGCAGCTCCAGCTGCTGCGTGGGGCAGAAGGGTTCGTGTGACACTGCACAGCCATGAGCAGACAGCACAATGGACACAGGAGAACTGATTTCATACGGATTAACTCAATCAGTTTAATATACACTTGTGAGGCTATAAGGACAAATAAAATATGAAACAATTTCCTGTCCTTTTATCGCTACCTAGAAAAGGGTAGAAATTACCTGAGGTGCTGTGTCTTCATTGTCTTCATCTCTGATTATTAATACCAACTCTGTCAAGCCTCTTCCTGGAAAATAGTGGAATAGTTTGAAAAAACTATTTGAAAAACGTGACAGAAAGATGGAATGAGGTAGTCTAAAAATGAACACGCTAATTAATTTTTAGAACTATGCAACTACTGCATATCTA
Source organism: Mystacornis crossleyi (assembly GCA_013400655.1). Lineage (NCBI taxonomy): Eukaryota > Metazoa > Chordata > Aves > Passeriformes > Timaliidae > Mystacornis > Mystacornis crossleyi. Next base: position 33,512 of record VYZQ01019481.1, read on the forward strand.
GTCGATAAGGAAAATTTCAACTGTTAAGACAGCAATTAGACATTAAATATATTTAAGGAAAGTCTCATGATCTCTTTTTCCCTCAAGAAAAGACAGATCCAGAAATCAGGATTAAAAGAATGGTATTATGCATCACAAAATGATAATTTGACCAAACAGTAATTTTCTGTTCCCTAAATATGGCAGAAACAAGCAGATGTCCTTGTTCACACTATTAGAAGTTTGTTGCTGAGAACAAGAACTTTGTCATCTGAAGAAGCACTAAGCTATACAGTTTTGTGATGCAAATTCCTGTGAACAGCAGACGTTTATTTACCCCTTGCCCCTTCATCTAATACAACAGTTCTTAATGCAAGATTTCTCCTTGGAAACCAAATGCTGGGCTTAGGCTCAAGATCTTGAAAGACATACTTGCATTTGAACTCGTTTTGACCACTCCTTCCATGGACTAGGGAAGACAATTCCTTAAGAGCATTTAGGAAACAACTTGGCTGTAAATTAATAATATATCCTATTCCTTAAAACCTAAATTCCCTAAACTTATTACTACTTTAAAGCGAACACTGATTTCTGTATTCCAGGTTTAGGAAGAAGAAGGTCTATATCTTTCAAACTGGTCAACATCTGTTTCATTCCCAGCAAACTTGGTGTTTGGCAATAATTTCAGATATTATTATAATCTGCACTGCATTTGGACAAGAGGTTACAGCAGCTGATTGCACATTCCTAATGCCTGTATGAAAACCCCTGAGTTAAGGCAAACTTCAAAAAACATTCATACAGTAAATGTAGTATCATTGTTTTAATGCTTGTACAGTCAGTATAGTCAGAATATTTTTTGTGGACAACAGATTGCTTTAGAGGGTTTTTTTTTGTTTGTTTGTTTTTGATTTTGGGTTTTTTTTTTAATAAAAAGTGTGTTCAAACAAATTATTTTTAATTCGGCAGTTGTGACCCCATAACTGCCATGGTACAAGTACCATGTGGCCCACAGTCCCTTTAACCATGCTGCTTTTTTATCTTTTCTTCCCAGGAGAGAGGGAGGGAAGGGAGCCCAGAAAATAAACAAAAAATTCTGGTGCTCAGTTCTCAAATCCAGACTGAGTTCAGCAGAACTTTTCAAAGACAAACCACAGATGACTCAAAAGCTGGATAATCTTCAAGTAACAGCTCACCTGGGACTGCAGATTTTCCAGTTGCTTTTGATATATCTCAATTGACTCCCTTAAGATGATTCTTTTTGTCATTTGACAAATGTAGTAGTTTCTTCAAAGCGCTCAGAGGAATAGAAGGTAAGCACCCTGGTCTATCACACCTACAGGATAGAGCCAATCAATACATGAGAAAGAAGCAGCAAGAGAAGAATATAATGTGCTATCATTATCTCGCATTACCTGGCAAGAAGTTATCTTTAATGATTCAAAGCACAGCACTGTTCTCACACAGTGTTGTTCTCCAGAGTGACTGGAAGAAAGGCTTTGTTTTATACAATAGATCCTTCTCTGAATGCACGCCGCATCATTCCTGTTAACATCAAATGATAAAACAGGCATTTTTAATTTTAGCTGTCAGCTCTAGGAAGCACACACTTCTCAGAGACTGGCGCTGCATGCACAGTACCACTGCTACTAGATCTGCAAGAAAGGCTAGCTGTTAATTGCACTGAAGGTGGGTAAAAGTCACTTTTTTTGTAAAGACAGTNTGCATGCACAGAACCTCTGGCTATAGATCTGCAAGAAAAGGCTGCTGTTAATTGCACTGAAGGTGGGTAAAAGTCACTTTTTTTTGTAAAGACAGTGCTAAAATTATACAGCCAGAATAGAGCACTGATGTGAAGAGACAGGCTGAGCATCATAGAGACAACAGTTTGCCCTTGTTACTTAGTTTCTTTTAGTACAGCAACCAGAAGCAAGGTTTCATTTGAAATTTTGTTTGCAAAGTTAATTTTCAGATTAGAACTACACCATGCATGCAGGTCTTCTGTTGGGGCTCGCCCCCTCTGCCCCTGGGGAAAAGGGCGCCTGGAATTGCTGGGACATACGGGGTTTTCCCTGCTCTTTGGTCACATGTAACCGAGTCCTGCTCTCATTGGCTTTTTCATGTTCCCCTGCCCAGGGAATACTGAGGTTACCCGGAGGGGCAGCAGTCCGGTTCCGGCCCTCACGCGGAGAAGCTGGGGAAGAAACAATAAAAGAATATCCATGAACACCTATCAAATGTTGTCTTTTCCATTCTTCCACGGGCCAAGGCTGCCTCCAGAGATGGTTGCAGAAAAACCCCACTGCAACAGTCTCCAACATAACTTTGTACCCTCTTCCCAAAGAAAAGGGTCCCCAACTCTCTCCATGGACAAAAAACTGGGATGTATGTCTCCTTCACTTCCCACACAGAACAGTTTTTTGATAAGATCCCACAAAGCTGCCAGGTTTGCAGTCACATATCCATTTACACTCAGCAGGATGAGGCCCGGGGAACTGAAATTATGAACATGAGAGAGTTGGGTGACTCAAATGTTTAAGTTCACTGTTAGGCTGGGTCCAGCAGGAGCTATCAATATTTGGTGTACGTTTGCAGAGATGGAACAAAACCACGCCCTATTATTAGGTCATGAGAGTGAATTCATCTGAGGGAATTTGCTATCAGCTGTGCTTGTCAAAAGATGCTGTGTATTTTATTCTCTATAGCTACATTTAGACATGTATAACAATATATTTATGCAATAACAGAGCAAATCATAAACACAAAAGGTCATTCAAGATTTAGTTTTTACATGTACTTTTACTGGGTATGATTTATTACTGTAGCAACACTGAAGGTAACCAATCGAGGAACAGCTATGTCAAAAGGACTCAAGTGTTGAATTAAAAGATTAGTTTCCTCCAAAGCCCTGGGGATTTTTGCACAAGTCCTTAGAACCTCTACCTTCTAAATTAGAGGAGTATGTTTGAACTCTCCATGTAAGACACAAATCTGGGAGCAACCAGAGAGAGCAAACCAAAGCAGTTACCAAATTATTGTAAATGTGGGACCTAATGTCTAACCCTGTGCCCCATTTTTTCATTTCTTCTGAATAATATTTTTGACTGCATCCTTCATGACCAATCATTTCCTGGACTTTGCATTAATTTAACATATCAAGATGAATGTAAGTTGTTGATGTTAAACAACTGTTTGTTGTTAAACAGCTGTTGTTAAAAACAAAAGCAAACCTCCAGAGTAGCCCATCAGAGAGGAGCCTGCTTTTCATATTCCCTGACCTACTGCCACATCCCAGAATGGGTAACACTCAGGGTAGATGAAGTGCCATGACTTGAAGTGTGAGAGATGATGGCCCATCCAGGAGAACGAATGACTGAAACTTGCTGTCAGCCTTCTCATTAAAAAGTGAGGAACTGAGACCATAAATCGTTCAAGGTGAGAAAATATGGTGCCATAGAAATGACATGACATACAAAAAACTGGCTGAAGTTGTTCCAAAATGTTTCCAAGAGTGATGTCCCTAACAGGAGTCACATTACAAAAGAAGACAACATACATAATTCCATAGATGGTGCAGTGTGGCCCTGGTGCCAAGTACATACTGTATTGCCATGCTAGCAGCAGTTTTGAATTTGCAAGGCCTCAGAACAGCAGCTTTTCAAGTTTACTGTGTCTCGACTTCTCTTGAGCTGCCTGCAATTTCCCAGTTTAGTATAATAGATTTTTTTCTAATGATCATGTGGTTATGTTGAATTTGCTTTATTTTTTTTTTATCTTTATATGGTATAATAGTTTTATCCTGATATTCTTGGTAAGACACATCATGATAGCAGGGACCTTGGAAAGCAGGGACACGGGAGATGATCTAGAGAAGTGCAGGCATGGGATGGTAAAAGATGGGTCAGTCTCACGCAGGAGCCCCAGCACTATACACAACTCACCAATGGTCAGCTGGAGAAATGCAGACTGAGAGCTGAGCAAAACCTCATGCAGAAGGGCAAAGAGAATGAAGAACAAACATGCAGCTTGCGTGAAATAGACCATGAATAGGAAATTCAGCTGCACCATAAACTACTCAGTAAAGAGTAAGAAAGGTGCACGACACATTAGCAAACACAGAAATATTACCTCAAAAGGCTCCCAAGATGAGAAGGGAAAAATCAAAAATATCATATTCTTCATGCCTAAAGATTTGAACTGCATGATCTTCTCCTATTTCTGAAAGCTTCAGTGCCTAAGGGGCACTGGAAGGCTGAGCATAATATCAAGAGAAGTAGCAGATACTAGGAAGCAGGAATATGACATTTCTATAGTATTCTATTTTTTCTTCTAAAGTACTTTTTTTTTTTCCATGATGACTTCTGTGGGATAATAAACATTATTTAATTAGACAGTTAATTTTCCATTTGGACTTAAAATAAATTCTTTGCATTACACATATGCATTACACAACATGCTTCTTCTTTTGCCCTTAATAAAAATGTGAGGGTAATGATATGTAGGTATGATTTTGCTTACAGAGGCAATTCCATGCCAAGATTTTGCATAATTAGTATGTGTTATTCAAAATAATAATAATTTCCCTCCTCCACCCATCCAAATTTAAAAACAAAACTGCTCAACCATGTAATTTGTTTTTCTTGGTAGAATTTTTGTAAGTTCACCAATATCTAGCAGTAGTTTAAATGCTTACACTCTTCGGGTTCCTACTAGTAATTTGTTGTTGCATACAGTCTATTTGTGTGACTTAAGCAGTAATATAGGGAGCAGAATATTTTCTAAATGTTGCTTCCTATGTGACAGAAATTAATATTTTTCTAATTATCAGTCCAACATCTTAAACATACTTGAGAAATGACTAACTAGTAAATCTGCTGTCAGAATGTCATATTCCAATTCACATTGCTGGCTTTCATTTCCACTCCACTGAATTCCAAGACTTTCAGAGTCACAGAAGTCACAGAAATGCACAAAGAATTGTGCTACTGTTATGGAAGCAGCAGCTTGACAGCTTCAGCTCTGGCTAACTTCCTGTTCTACTGGTTTTACTCCAGAAGGTGATCAATTACATTTGAATCCAAGTGCCCTGGGAAAATCAGACAGATATTTAATTTTAGGAATTGTAATTTATTATTCAAGTCAGCATGCCTTTCTGAATCTGAAAATGGATACCTTGCGTGTCGCTTTGAGGTTGAGCAGTGTGAGGTTCTGATGATTTAAGGCAAATTTTGGTGAACCCTGTTCATTTAATGTTTGTCAATAGTTTTCCTGTGTCACAGTGGAGACTTTTCTGCCACTGATCCAGGCTGAGCATTAAGCACAAGTACAAGTCAAATATTCAGTTCTTCTGTAACAATTTTTCAATCTTCGGTGTATGAAAATATATGCATCTAATGGATGAAGAAAACAATTTTATATTTTTGACTCTACACTGAAGCAAAGGAACATATATGAGATAGAGACATTTAAAATTTCATACACCATCTGTGTCTTTTTCCTTTTTAACTGTAAAGGCAATTTAAATGTCATGTTCTTCACTCTTACTGTTATTACAGTAGTCTCCTTCATGAAAACAGACAATTTAATCAAGAAAATACTGTATTTCAGAGACATTGAGGGGAAAGAATACCCACCCTGTTACAGGAGGTTTTCTTTGAAGACACCTCTTATTAAACTTTTGACTTGGAATGTCTGTCTTCTCAGTTCTTCAGAATGGCTTGGGCTGCAATTGTTTAATCATTAATCATGTTATGATAAACTGAGACATAGGAATAGTTTCCTGTTATAAAGTCAGTAGGTCAAGCTGACCATCTGTAAGGTACACATTTCCATGGGATGGCTGGAAGCTGTCAGAAAAGAGGTTGAAAATTAAACCTGAACTAAATTGGCAAGACCTCTGCACAAGGAAGGAGGACTGAGACAACTTTGATGGGAGCACACTTCGTAAGATAATACTTGTTAAGAAGAGTTTAGAGGGTTTATTTAGTATGATGATTAGACTTAGATTAAAAACTTTGCCTCTATTCTTCTCTTCTTGAAGTAATGAGTCCTGGTACACTACAATGCTCTGAACTGCTGTGGTCTCTTGTGTGTCTTTGGAAGAGACCAAAAAAATTTGACAAAAATGAAACCAGCATATCGCCTTTATAAAATGTTGACAAAATTTTTTGGCAGAGATGAAAAATGAAAAAGAGCATTAAGAAATAGAACATAGACTATGTTGAAAGAAGCAGATGAGAGAGCAGTGTGTAGTCTCGAGGTGCTCGAAAGAGCAGAAGCAAGGTGTTTTATTTTTGTAACTTTTTAGGGGTACTACCTTTCTAAATTCTCTGTTTCACTTTATATAGTTCCAATTACATTGGCTCACCACAATGAGCAACAAAGGGGACTTCTGCTGCCTGGCCTCATTGAGTTGCCTCTGAGGCTTCCACAGACCCTTTGTCACTCACAAACCAAACATGTTCCAGAATGAAGCTACCCTCTTCCAGTTTAAAAAAAAACAAACAAGCCTAAACCCAAAACCCAGCCAGTTATCCTGTGCCTGAGCAACACGTTTGAGTAGTTTTCAGAGCTCGTGGTCGAAGAATGTACATATGGGAAGCAAATTTTATGCGTATCAAGAAGCACATCTGGACAAGATGTTAGCTGAAGCAAGTAGCTGCCAGGACACAGGCCTGCGTGACATTATGCTGCCCTTCAAGGGCTTTCTTCTAGAGGTCACAAAAGCAGCATGTGACGCTGACCGCTGGCCGCCCAGAGGCCAAGCAGGCATCTTGCTGAGGTGTCCTGGTCAGGGGCAAAAGCCACAGCCAAGCTGACAGATCTTCTGTCACTGCTCAGGGCTCCTGCGTGGAGCAAGCAGCAGTCCGGTGTAACAGAGTAGCGAGCGACATAAGTAAAGGAGGAGAGAAGGACTCAATGTNATGGTTGTCTTTTTTTCAATTGAATACCTACCTGACGTAAGGGTTGTAGCAAGATTGATTATCTCACTTGTGCTAAGTCCTCTGAAAATCCTTAAATGCACAGGAAGCACCTCTTCATCGTTAAAACCCACTAGGAAAGTTGCGAACTCCTGCATACCTATAATTTGAAGACCTGATTTAAGTGCCTAATGTGAAATAGAAATGGAGATGTATGGGTAGTAGAGCACTCTCCAGAGATGTGTTGTTATTTCTTTTCAAAATGAAAGCCATTCCCACCTGCCCAAACCCCAAGGCACAAATGTAAGCAAAAGAAGATACTTTAGCATCAATTTGTAAAATATGTTCCCTAAAAAATCTCCAGTACCATGGGAGCTTTCAAACTACATTTTAACTAAATAATTTCTTGTGAAGCTAAATATATTCCAGTCTCCTACGATGAAAAACAGCGGCAGACCAGGCAAGGTTTCTGAATGCAGATGCACTTAAGTTTCGGAAAACTCTACTGAGACGTTCAAAATAAAATTTTGAGGCATTCTCATCAATTTAATAGGCATGTCTGTATCAAGCAATTAATAATAACAAGTCCTAAATGATCTTAATAATTTGTATATTTAATTTTAGGGCTTAAATTCTACATATTTTAACTTAAAAAAATTTATAAACCTACCCACTGGCATTTAGGTTTGGAAAATTAATTGTTGAGAATCTCAAGATCACAGGAAACAAGGGAAGATTTACTGTCAAAAAATACAGAGCCGAGTGAACTTTGAGAAAATATTTCTTATCCTCTCATTGTGTCCAAGAGAGTGTGCCTCAGAAGAATGAAGAGACAATTTTGTTTTGGTGACGATGTGGAGCACACAGTACAGAAAGTGTTGATAAGTGTACCTGGCATACACAGGTATAACTTGTTTTCTTACTCTAGGTTTAAAGCATATTGATAACTGCTGGAAATTCTACCCTGGTCCCAGGTGAATGGACTCGACTGCCCAGTTATCTGGATGTCCAGACAGTTCTGTCAGTTTATGTTCTGCACAAAAAGCCCGCAATTTCTGCACAGCGTAACGGGCGAAGACAGGCAGGAAAAGTTAATGACAGCACACCCTGTGTGAGCGTTTCCCCTGCAATTACCACCCTTGCTCCTTGTGACAGGAGAACTGGTAGTTCATTGCGCCAGTCCAGCCCCTCTCCTCTTAAAACATCCCTGGGTGCTGCACATAGGGCCAGGTTAGCTATGGGCCTCAGTGCATCTTTTGAAGCAGGGACTTTTGCTTAATTTTATGCTTTACCAAAGCCAAACTGCTTTTGAGGTGATCCGTATGACTCAGCAGCTATCACTAGTTTTATAAATCCCATAAGCAATAAGCAAACAAGCCATAGTGCTGCATCCAGAGTTATTGGCAGCCTAAAAAAATGAGCAGCACCTTCTCCTCCACTCCACATTACTGTCCCTGATACTCCAGCGTGTGCTCGGCACAGGCGTCCAGGCTCTCAGACACAGGACAGAGCTGTGGGGAAGGCAACAGAAGTGGGTTCGGATGTACTGGGATGAAGTAAGCAGGTACCCCACTTCAGCTTTTATGATTTATACACTGGAGCACCGGAAGTATTTTATTCCTCCCCCCTTTTTTTNCTGTCCCTGATACTCCAGCGTGTGCTCGGCACAGGCGTCCAGGCTCTCAGACACAGGACAGAGCTGTGGGGAAGGCAACAGAAGTGGGTTCGGATGTACTGGGATGAAGTAAGCAGGTACCCCACTTCAGCTTTTATGATTTATACACTGGAGCACCGGAAGTATTTTATTCCTCCCCCCTTTTTTGCCAGCTACTGTTGCGGCCACAGCAATGACGATTGTCTTCATTTTT
>VYZQ01019481.1:42890-59946 GCA_013400655.1 Mystacornis crossleyi
CCCACTGGCATTTAGGTTTGGAAAATTAATTGTTGAGAATCTCAAGATCACAGGAAACAAGGGAAGATTTACTGTCAAAAAATACAGAGCCGAGTGAACTTTGAGAAAATATTTCTTATCCTCTCATTGTGTCCAAGAGAGTGTGCCTCAGAAGAATGAAGAGACAATTTTGTTTTGGTGACGATGTGGAGCACACAGTACAGAAAGTGTTGATAAGTGTACCTGGCATACACAGGTATAACTTGTTTTCTTACTCTAGGTTTAAAGCATATTGATAACTGCTGGAAATTCTACCCTGGTCCCAGGTGAATGGACTCGACTGCCCAGTTATCTGGATGTCCAGACAGTTCTGTCAGTTTATGTTCTGCACAAAAAGCCCGCAATTTCTGCACAGCGTAACGGGCGAAGACAGGCAGGAAAAGTTAATGACAGCACACCCTGTGTGAGCGTTTCCCCTGCAATTACCACCCTTGCTCCTTGTGACAGGAGAACTGGTAGTTCATTGCGCCAGTCCAGCCCCTCTCCTCTTAAAACATCCCTGGGTGCTGCACATAGGGCCAGGTTAGCTATGGGCCTCAGTGCATCTTTTGAAGCAGGGACTTTTGCTTAATTTTATGCTTTACCAAAGCCAAACTGCTTTTGAGGTGATCCGTATGACTCAGCAGCTATCACTAGTTTTATAAATCCCATAAGCAACAAGCAAACAAGCCATAGTGCTGCACCCAGAGTTATTGGCAGCCTAAAAAGATGAGCAGCACCTTCTCCTCCACTCCACATTACTGTCCCTGACACTCCAGCGTGTGCTCGGCCCAGGCGTCCAGGCTCTCAGACACAGGACAGAGCTGTGGGGAAGGCACCAGAAGTGGGTTCGGATGTACTGGGATGAAGTAAGCAGGTACCCCACTTCAGCTTTTATGATTTATACACTGGAGCACCGGAAGTATTTTATTCCTCCCCCCTTTTTTTGCCAGCTACTGTTGCGGCCACAGCAATGACGATTGTCTTCATTTTTTTTTTTTTTCCTCCAGGGTCAAGCTAACAGATGAAAGTGGGCAAGAGGAAAAAGTCAGCCAGAGAAACAGACTAGGGCTGTGTTTAGTGGGTGGAATAAGAAATATGGACACTTAAGCCTATCAATATATTTTCAGAGACTTGTGTAATAATAGCAATTGAGAGCTTTTATAGCTACACAAATCTGTCAAACAACCACTTCAGTGATATTTCAGGAGGGAACTGGGCAAAAAGCTTTTTACAGCGGTTTCGAGGAGTTCTGTCACACCTGATCTATTAGATACTGCTTTTAAGTATTGCAACAGAACCTCTGTGATCAAGGTGGAAGAGGGAGGGCCATAAGGGAAACCTAAGCTGAAATAGGAAAGACAGGAACTCTTCTGAGGCAGCCAAAACTCCTCCCCAAAAGAACACTTTTGATGGTAGTGAAGGATGAGGAAGCTAGACTTGGCAAAAAACAGAGCTGGGTGACACAAGAGGCTCAAACTATGAAGAAAATATTATCTGAAACAGAAGAAAGTTCCTTTTAAAAGTGACAAATTCATGTTTATATTGAAAAAAAATCACAGCCTTAAAAACAGAACCTTATTATTCCAATCACCAGCATACAGCTGAGGACTTAAGACCCTAAACAAAACATAGTAGCATGTTTTATTTATAAGAAAGCCATACTAAGATTGTTCATTACTTTCACTCCCAAGTTGTTACAAGAAAGCTCAGGTTTTATTCTTACTGCATAAATTTATAATACACACTGGAATTAAGAAATACTACAAAAACCAGATTACAGTCTTTAAAACATTGCTTTTACTTGGACACACCAAGGGTTACAGCTAATTTGCATGCATATATAGGTAGATTTTATTTAAAATTTACATCTTTCTCTATTTGCCTTTCCTTTTTTCTTCCCTTGTTATTGGAACAGAAATGGCTTGATTTCACTGATACCAAAGCATCATATGGGGAGGGAGGGTGTTCTTTCTCTCGCTCTTGTCTTCACCTTTCTCCTCTCTTGATTGAGGGTACAAATGGGCTGCCCTTTAGGGTAACTCAGCTTCAACATCACCAGGCAGCCAGTTGCTCATTTAGGTTTGCATTTGCTTATCCCAGTCCTTCTGCTTCTTAAATTAAACACTGCTTAGGTCAAAAATAAACTGTCTGACCAGACAATGACCTTTCTTAGATCCCAGTTTAGCTTTGAATTGCTAATATCCTTCTACACGAAATATGCCTCTTAAGAGGTGTCAGGGCATTTACTGGTCTTTGTTCCTACATATATTCCCAGACAAGGTGACAGTTGCACAGCAGATATATTGGTTATCTGGTTACCATTTATGCTCAGCATGCAAAAATTATCCAGAAATAACCATGGGTACCATTTTTGACTTATGCCCTCTCCCTGTGCTTCCCTTCTACCTTACCAAGTATATTTAATGGATTAGCAATGACATTCAGAGAGAAAAAAACCTGAACATGAAAAACAAGAACCTAAGAAACCCTGCTCACCTGGGCCAAGTGGCCAGACTTGCTTGTGGCTGTGCCCTCCCAGTGTTCGACCTGCATACATTGCGAGGATGACACCAAGGGGCTTAATTCCCAGTAAAATCTGTGTATCAGGAGTTGCTTACATTACCTCCAAAGGCCCACCCACCATAACTATTACAGGAGCTCCAAACCCAAAGAAAACCAGCTGGAACCAAAAGCACTTGGAGCAGTGAATAAAGCAAGAACATGGAAATGTGTTGCAGATGAGAGAAAGGAAGAGCCTTTGAAGCCTGGGGGAGTAACAAAGATGCTAACTCTGCTTTTGTCTTGCCCAGGCAAAAACCCCAATTTGAAACAGCATAATCAGGAGTAACAACTTTGTAGGCAGGATGACTTGGAAGAAAGCAAGAACCAATTACTTCTTTTTTAGCTCTCCTACAATAGATTTTATCCTTGCATAATTTTAGATATCCCAAATTTGAGATATTCCAAATGTTGGCAAATGTCTTGTCACTAACTAAAAATTGCTGTTTCCTGGGAAAGTACATGTAAGTTTTTAAGCAAGGTCTTATTATTAAAAAAAACCCACATATAAACCTTGGTAAGACTGTGGTTTATTTTGGGGTTGTAATTTTTCACGCATTCTGATCACACAGATGTTTTTACAATTTAAACATCCACCCTAAGTTCTCCTTTCTACATTTATTCCAAATATTTAATAGCACTTCTTTGACTTACTTAATTTTCTAGATAGTGAAAAATGAGCAGGCTCTTGCTTTTAAATTTTTAAAAAATCTTTTACATATTTCCTGCTTAATGGCTACTGCCAAGCTGTGTGTGGAAGGAATTTGTTCATTGACATTGAATAGTTGTCAATGTGTGAGAGAAAATAATAGCAAAAGCAAGAAAAAAGAATTACTAATCTACCCTTTCTGACAGCAGGAAAAGTCAGAGGCTTCTGTATACTGCTAACTGATACAGAGAATATGAACCACCAAAGAATTCCTACTGCAATCTTCATGAAAAATCAAAGCACTTGGCTGAAAGGGAAGATAAGAAGAGTTTTTAACAGATAACTGAGATAGCTTTAGATTTCAGTTGTTCTTCCAGAGAACACAAAGTCACAGCTCTGCTGAAGAGGAGATAAAAAGGCTCAGTGTACCTACAGAATACTGGTGTCCTCATGTGGTATTCCCAAGGATATCCGAGATCTACTCTGAAGATGATCTGGCCAAGAAAGACAATCCAGGCTCTCTATTTCCTTCATGCTTTCAAAAAGAATACACTAAATGGATAAAGATATTCCTGACATTAGGGATTATGAGCCAAGCTCGTAATCGTAAAAATTGTTTTTTTAACAGAAATTTGCAGAGAAGCAAGTACAGGCTGCACCCAGAAACCAGTGCAGGAAAATACCAGCTGGAATCTAACAGCAGAATATTCCTCTCAAAACCCCCAGATTTATAAACCACCAGTGGCCTTGCCTGTTGCACACTTGCTGTCCTGAGTGGCTTAGTTGCACCTGGGGGCTCCAGAACCTGCTTTGACGTAGTTTTCATTTAATCTCCCGGGCACAGAGGAAAATTTTCACCCACACTTCTAACAAAGGGAACCAGAATATAAGACATTGCTTTCTTTATGCATTACAATTATCCCAGATTAAAAAATTACAATTTTCCCCCTGTCCCTTAGATGGAGGAACCAATCTTTTAATATTTTGCATCCTGTCCTTGTTTCTCTTCAAGTTCCTGACACATTGTTTCTGCATTTTCCTGTACAGATACGAGTAGAGCTGAACAGGCTATTTTTTCAGGGGAAGAAAGAGGAAAATAAATCTAATTTTGCATCAAGTAAAACATAAGTTACATCCTGCTGTAAAAGAGAAAACAATCAGGATCTCATGCTGCTTGAAGAGCTACCCCTTATTCTGAAAGCTGACTTGGTGCTTCTTCTTAATGTGTGTATACTGGAAACTGAATCAAAATAAGTTTAAAAGGCTGCCAAGCCTTTGCTCCCACCTTTTGCTAGAGGAGATGGAGCAGAAAGCAACAGCAGAATACATTGATATTGGCATCTTGAAGGAATTTTCTCTCCACAGAGAAAAAAGAAAAAGCAAAAACAGTCTTATGAGCTGAGAAGATGAGAAAAAAATTGAAGAAATAAAACCAATGGCTTTGACAAGTAAATATAAAATAAACTGTAAAACACAGGTAGAAATGGCAGACTCCTCCCAAGTACTGAGAAGTGTGAATACTGTGAAAAAATAATTTAGAAAGTAATATAGTTCAATGGTTAGAAATTGTTTACCTACCTGCATCTACTGCTGGTCCTCCTTTTCCATGTTTCTATTAATTCAGAAAAGTCGTATATGTTTGCAGAGGAAAAAAGCCTTGCTGTTATCACCCCTAGAGAAACTGCAGAGAGAATTCTAGTCTGTGTACTTACAGAGACAGGAGACTGGAAAGAAGTAAATGGGAAAAAAAACACATTTATTTGTTTTCTCCCACAATAACAATTGATTTAAACATAAGGAAGTATAAAAAATTCAGTACATGTAAACTTAGGGAAGGGTAATCAGCCCAATTACTTAAGACCTTGTCTTGGAGGATTGACAGAATTTGATCTCAAAGCTATTAAATACTTTCAGCTTGGTAACAGTAAATATGTAATTAACAGCAAACTGTTCTGTTGATCTTCTCTATCATTTAAGTCTACCAGAGGGATAATGTCAAGAACCTTTCCTTCATGTTGTTCTTGATATGGTTTGGAACAATTAGATTAAAAATAAACAGAGTGTTTTTCCAAAAGCCTGCCATTGTTGATTTTCCACAGGAATGTCCTGGGTCCCATAAGCCAGGTGTTGCTGCCGTGCATTAGAAACGAGAGGCAGCAATTCAGGATTTGTATAAGCGACATTATGTACGCTACAGTGCCTCGCTGGGTTCGTGCAAAAGAGCTGCTTCCCAAAGCTTTAATTGGCACTTAGCTTCTTTTACAGCTTGTTCGCCCAGACAGCCTGCACCACATAGCCAGTTAAAGTGTAGCTGAGAGTATTATGAAGCACATCTTTACAGGAAATACAAACATTCATTTGATAATTGGCATGAAAACTTGGCCATATTAAATTTAAAAGCCATTAGTTTCGCATCTGTGAGATGCTGAGTGCTTTTTCACCTCCGGGCATACACAGCCACCAGGAGCCCTGGCTAAACTGCCTGGAGGCACCTGTTCCATGCGAGCTGCCTGGTGCTGAATGTGGCTACAGCCACTGCGGGTGGCAGAGGGGCATCGCCACCCTCCCAGCCCCAGCCATATGCACAACCCCGGCAGCAGTTAGCCAGAGGGTTCTGAGTGGTGCATTCCCCCATTCATGTTTCAAGAGATTGTATAATAACTCCAGTTTGAGTGAGAAAGTGCAGTTTTGTTGCAGACCTAAAGATGCAGGAAGAGTGGCAAATAATGCAACCTGCAACAATCAGGAAACACTTGTTCAGTAAACCCAAAGTATCCCTTAGGACCATGCTGACTGCTGAGTATTGTGGACAAAAGTAAGAGGGGAAGTGCAGCGGAATGGGATGGCAGGCTTGAGTACGTACAGATGAAAAGATGGCCGTCTCCCAGAGACAGGACTTCATGGCCTCCAGATGGTGGAGTATTAATTACAATGTGTTCTGGTTCCTTGAGAATTTCTGCTTTCCAATTCTTTCTTCTAAGAAACTTGGAATCCAAAACTTTACTATAATTATGAAGTCATAACATATTCATTATTTGTAATTCATACACATGTGCATATATATATAGATAGATATACACATTTCAAAGAGAAGTACTTTGGGTTTTGTTATGGTTTTGGGTTGTTGGGGTTTTTTGTCTGAGTTTTTTTTTAAAGGATGGGAAAAGTGATGGGGAAAGAGAGAAGAAAATAAATACGCTTCCATAGAAAAAGCAGTTGTTCACTGCTGCTATTAAAATTCAGGTCCATTGCCATGGGGAAATCAGCTGATCAAAGTGAAAAGTTTGCTTTTATTTTTTTAACTGAAAATATACAGAAGAACTCTATGCATTAATATACTGATATATTTAGCAAATTTTCATTTTGGTGTTTATACTTTACACTGAACCACTCTCTCTCCTCTCCTCTTGCGCTTACCAGTTCCAAGAGCAATCACTACAGTTGCTTGCTAAGCAAGATTCTTCTTTAAAATAAGATATCCCTAAACAGTGATTGCTCATCACTATTGATGATGTTTTTAAACAGTCTGGAGGTATAGAGAAGATCTATGAACAAAGTGGGAAGATTCACAAGAAAATGTTACTGAGTTTTAATGTCAATTAAGCTTAGCTTGCCTGAGTAAACCACAAGTGTGTATTAAACAGCAATATGAGAGTGCAGGCAGTGCCACAGAACAGTGCCAGCAGGTTGATACTGCATATCAATCTTCAGCTGTTTCTGCCTTTTAACTTCATTCACTGCAGCCTTTTCACTGATAATTGAGGTGAAGGGATACATGCTATGAAGGAGTATAGCAAATCTTTATAACCCTTTCTTCAAAGGGTGGATTTTACGGACTCCTCAAGACTGTTACAAGCACATACAATGTTCCTTAATACATTAAGGCCTGTGTAATGGATTACCACAGTTTGCCTAATTTACCTTCTGACAAAGCAATAACACATGGCTCTACAATGCACAGAACCTGCTAGTTAAAAAAATGTGGTCTGCCACCCAACTCCAGAGTAGAATCCACAAGTTTCTTCTCATCTCTGCAGTACGATTTTCAAAAGGATTTTCAGAAGTATTTGCATATGATGAATTGCATAGGACTGTGGCAAAGGAATCATAACGTCTGCATCCAACCTATCCAGCACACGTACCTACTAAATATCATAAACATATACACCAGCGCCGCAAGCTTCTCTGTGATTCATACAAATGGATTTCCTAACTCAACCTGACAACTCTGCTGATTAGACAAATAAAGTGCCTTGGATAACACCGGTGTCGATAATTACATTTTCCAAATGGGACAGCTATATTTCAAGCTGAAAATGAATGTAAAATTGCTGTTAGAGATCATGAAAAAGCTTGCACAAGAGCTAACAAGAAAAAGCAGGTATTTTATGAAAGACTGGCTCTTTTCTAATCCTTGTTTATATAGAGGTTTCTGGGGGATGCACACCTTAGTCAAGAGACATGTCAATGTGTAGGGCAAACTGCTGAGCAGGGCACAAGCTGCTGAGCTCTGCTGGGCATACAAACTCTGGAGGTGGCAACACAGACTAGCCAAGAGAGACGCCAAACCCGCAAATGAATCCTCCTCTCTCCATCCCTCTGACCCACCCACTTAAATTCCTCCCACCCCTGGGAAGCACAGTGTGCCCAAGAGACAGGACAAGGATGAAGGGCCAAGGCTGGAGACACTCATTGCAGCAGCCTTGCTGCACATCAAGTGATGGGGGAGTGCATGGGCAGGGCAGTGAAGCAGCAGAGAAAGTCATGGAACTAATAAACACCTAGAAAAATAAAATGTACAGAAAAATGTTAGGAACTGCTGGGTTATACAGTGCACTGAGAAAACGTGTGAACAGCCAGCCCCCATCAGAGAAGCTCTTGGAACTCAAAGGAGAGAAGTCGAAATCTGTAATGTTTCTGATGTCTGCTTGAAATATTGAACTGAAGCCAAAGAGAACTAGAAAGCACTCAAACTGCTCAAGGGAGAATACTAAGATGAAAGAAGATACCATTAAGATAATTTTGCATACAGGAGATCTGTACAAGACAGCTTTTCCTCTAAAAGGAAGTAGCAATTTTGTGATCTTAAAAATTAATTTGGATACTCTCATTGCTTTTGCAGAAAGCTTCCCAGAGAAAATTGAAATGTAAAAGGGTTTTTAGAATTAAGAATGATTTCAGATGATGTGACAATGTTCAAATGATACTGTAACATTTGAAGCGTGAATTAGTCTCATTACCAGCCTCTTCCTTTTTTTCACTAGCACTGTTTTTTTAAGAGAAATTTTGCAAAAATTATCAAAAATGTCCATTTATTTAATAGTCCTGTTATTTAAAAAGCTTTAATTGTCTACATAAAGAGTAAACTACTCAAGAACATGAAAACTAACAATTGTCAGTAGATTTGATATGATTCCAAAATTGAAAAAAAATTAATGAGATGATTTAATGAATTCTCAATTGTCCCAAAGAGTCTGTTTCAAACCAGTAACTAGCAAAATAATCAAATTGTACCATGTTAGAGATTATTTTTCCCCAAAGCCCAAAATATTAAAATTCAGACTACACGTTTTGTGTTCTTTTGAACAGTAGAAAACAGCCATCAAAGAGCTGATGATTGCATATTAGAAACAGAGACTGATTGCTTTCCCCAACTAGCAGAATGAGCGCAGAACTTGAATTTCCTTCTTATGTGCCATTTCAATATGATGCAAAATGCCAACTTGTATAAAAGGGATAAATATGTGCAGTGCTGGGATGCGAAAGCTGTGCTTGTCAGCGCACCAGCAATGGCACATCTTTGCCAAGGGAAAATCTGAACATCTTACGGCTCCCCCTACTGCAGCAAGAAGAAATGACTGGAAGGGGTATAATTAGTGTGATGAACTGGAGCAGCTGAGGGTCTGTGTAGATGCTGGAACAGACTTGACACAGATGTCTGATCAGCACTTGCACTTCTGCTCAAGATCAGGTAGTATCAGATACAGTAAGCCATTCTACAGTCATGGAAGTTGCCTTGTTTGAACAACCAAGTTGCCTTGTTTGAAGCAGCAGCTTGTTTTTGAAACTCCCAGGAATTTTAAAGAGTTAATTTCTACCTTTTCTTACAGTGATTGACTAGCACAAAAGTCAAGTTTTGTCACTTCAGAAAGATGCTGCTACTCTGGTATTTCTGATGAAGCAACAGATACTCTGTTTATTCGAGGACCATGAAGTGAACAAGCATTTCCTCACTCTTTTGGTGTACTTTTTGTGTATGACAAAAACTAAAGAAAAGATTGGCCAATGTGAAGTTCACTTTGAACTGGAGGAATACCAGGGAGGTTAAAAAAAATTAACTTTGTAAAGAAATATAATCATGTAGCTACACTTGTAGCAAAAGATTAATCTCTTTAATCTAAGGACAGTAAGCATGAGTCAAATATGCTATTTCAATGAATGCTGGTCTCATATATATATATATATATATACACCTTGTGGGTCCATAAAGTGGCTCAGAGCAAGAAATTCTTTAAGACAACAGGAGTTCAGAGCAGTATTTCCTACACCTTGAGACCATGTTGACAGGGGAGAAATAAGTGAAAGATGTTGATGCAGAAGTTCTTAATCAATAACTAGTGTTTAGCACTTACTAAGAAAAGCACAAAGGAATGTGCAGCACAGCAGAACAAGAGTATACATAGCATAAAAGTTTCATGCAACCTGAAAGATTCCTATAATTAGTCAAACTGACTCTCTCTGAGTCTGAAACCAGGCAGATCTAAATATTGGACCTGAAGCAATACAGTGTTCAAGAACATGTCAGATATAATAGGTGAATGATGAGGCAGTTATTTAGTCCAGAGGATTACCAGAGTCCAAACACCCACAGAGTGCTGGCAACAGCACAGCACAAAACATGCGGAACCTGGAATGTCTAAACAAAATTATATTTTTTTTTAAAAAAGAACCTTTGTGGAGCATAAACCAAACAAGAAATGACACTGATAATAACTGGAAATTGAACATATGCCTAATGTTTTCATGCTGCAATTAAATAACTTAAGTGCTGGAGAGATGATAGCTAAAAGGAAAACATTTACATCAGTGGGTAGGGAATGTGGAGTCAGACTCCTTGAAAGGTAGACACAATTGTGAGCATCTTGGTCCTGCATATAGTGTGTTTTGCTTGCCACTTGTCTGTGTGAAGGAATTTTCTTGACAAACACAGTCTGAAGTGCAGACTTGGATCCCAAGCCAGCAGGAACGTCAGGCGTGGGAGGAACATAGCTCAAAGAAAGCCAGTCCTGAAATAGCGAAGAATGGATGGAGATGGCAATTTCTATGGACACAGAGAAACAAGACGTATAAATTGGATATTTATTCCGTGAGCCACCCCTTTTTCATCTTTGATTCTTATGGACTCAGTGAATGAAGAAAAAGAGATATAAAAGCCAGGAACTCAAACGTCAGTATTCAGGTTGTTGAACAAAAGAACAGCATTCAGCACAGACTCTTCTGAACCAACATGTTTTGTGGAGGAGCTGAAGAATGTGGAGAGCAGACTGGATTTAGCTGACATGAACAACAAACATGACTCTTTGTGACATTTCCACTGCTGAGCAAGTTACAGAAACAATTCATGAATTAAAGGCAATCAGGAATCAGTTGGATTGACATTTTTTTGCCTCACAACTACCTCTCTCCACTAAATAAAAAGATTTTGAAATAGCACACATTTCTGGAGGAAAAAAAAGAGCAGGTAAAGACCAGCTGAACAGAGCTCTAAACTCTTGGGTGACAGAGGTAATATATGGAGTTGATTAGACCTAATTTCATCCTTTATAGCTTTCTCAATTTGTAACAAATTTAAGAACGTAGCAGCACATTATAAGATCCAAAGATATTCTGATTTCATAGTAAAATGAAGCAAAAAGAGGAAAATCAAATATGATACATTAAAAAAGAGAACTGGCAATAGGTACTTAAAATAGAACAAATCACAGAAACGTCCATTAAATATGACTGAGAACCAAGATAATGGGCTTAATATTTAAAAAGTGATTGAACGAAGAAGGAACATGCAAATGAAATGAATGCTACCCTAAAAACCGATATGACTCCATAAATGATGGGAAAAGTGAATATTGTCAATATTCCACATATTTAGAAAAGAAGCATAGTCAGTTTGTTTTCAGAAGGAATGAGTTTTTGGTCCCTTGTAAGTATTTTAATATTTACCTAGCATCTGCAGCGAGGGTGGCTCTGGATGATTATTGTTCCAGGAGCCTCAGATCACAACACGGCACGAGCTGCGGTGACATTGCAGCAGGGGCTCCAGCCTGCTGAAGAATTACAAGTGACTTTCAGAGGTCGTCTAGAAGACACCAGTTAACTTGCTGTATGCTGAGGAAATTTAAAGGCTTAGGTTCCTGCAATCCCTTCTGATCCCGAGTGCTTTCCAATTCACAGCAGGAAACCTGCAGCGACTCATTTTTTGACATTACTTAACAGGCAGCCACCTTGAGACTTCAAGCAATGAAAAGCAACTCCTCAGGGCAGGAGCTAAAGATTTCACTATGTTAATACCACAACTCTTGAACATTCATTTTGTTCAAGCCAGCAGTCTTTAACATACCTCTTTATCCCTATAAGTCTGTGCTCAGCATTTTCCAAAATGTCACCCACACTTTGATATCGCTCCCCCTACCAAGTGTACCTTTCAAGTTTTATGTGTGCTGCTTTCTACTGGGCTCAGCAGATGACTTTAGATATCTATTTTCAGCTTAAATGTTTATAAAATTCACACAAATACTTGTATAAGTTGTGCATTTACCCCAAAAATGGTAGCAACTGTACAAATTGTTTACAACTCAGATTGGAAAGCTTTGCTTAGCAGGAACAGTTACCTTATTATTAAGCAGTTATTATAAGTAGTTATCACAATTAGAAAAAGAAGTAGGAGAAATGCTAACACTGCTAGATAGCAAGAAATTATATTGAACCCAAATATCTAAATATATATCTCAAGCAAGAGAATTCCTTAAAAGAGCCCTTAGTCAAGCTCAGCAGGATACAAAAACAAAGGCACAGAGCAAGAATTACTTGTGACAGTAAATCCACTAGGAAAACATGAGACAGGAAAGAGGAAAGCCATGAGTTTGTGATCCAGTTTCAGAAGTTTGAGCTGGAAAGGCAGGTTTTGTGATTGAAATCTGGTTTTAAGGACAGGCAAGGTCATCCTCCAAAAAACCCCTGCAGACCTGTGGTTTTTTTCCGATTTATATTGTTGGATTCATTGGCTTGCTGGGTTTATAAAACACCTACTACAAGGACTTTTATGAAAAGTGCACTTGTTTGAAAATAGGTGTGAATCATTTATGAAATCCAGCTGTGTATATGAGAGGTACAATCTGCACCTCACCCTGCAGCAAACAGGCAGATTACAAGCAGCAGGCAGGGAAAGAGCACTGGCCAAACACCATTAACTTGAAAAGACAGAAATAAGGTCAAGGTTAAACACTCTGAAAAATTTACTCCTGGACACCACAGCTACAAAGGATGCAAGAAAATGAGCATCTAAACAGCAGTAAACTTAATCCTGATAAAAATGAATGACCAGAACAAAATAAAAATCAAGTCTGTTCATACATCACACAGGGAACAGCATGCCAACACTTGTAATTTATCACAAAGAAAGAGGACTGGAAACAAGTCTTCCAAAGGACTTACTCAAAGCTGTTACAGAAGCTGTGCCACCAGCATCTATATATGTTAGACCAGAATTTTTCTGACATAGGCTGAACACCCAGAAAACCAAGGACCACAGTGTGCCATTTGTCTAGATTTTGAAATTCTAATATCTTCTTTTGGATGAGCTGCATTTCATACAACAGAAATATTAGCAGGAGCTTCAGCAGAGCCCTTTTACTCAGACCTCCTCTACAAGACTCAGCAACATTTTACATATTATCACCCGTGGTACAGATTGATAGGGCCAATGATCAGTCTTTCCATTAAGGACCTATATTAACAACTTAGCTGCTAAATAATGGATTGATTCAGCTTGTATACTCAGTAAGAATCTCTCCATGCTGATATCTGAGAGAGCTGGACCAGGTCCCAGCAGGAGTGGGAATCTGTCCACTAATTAGGCACAGAAAGATTTACTTCAGGAGAAATTCTATGTAAATGATGTGTTAAAAGATTAAGGGTCCCTTCTAAAAGATCTGCGTAAGTGACCTATAATCTTATGTGTCAACTTTTATACACTTTGGTGACAGGGGGGGAAAAAAGGGCTATCTTAAGGCGATATTTTGTACCATGTTTGCTGCCTTAGGTTGCAGTGACTGCCAAACCTTTTTTTTTTTGTCACAGATGGCTACGCTTAAACAGACTTGCCTGCCAATGTGATTTGAACTTTACTTAAATTATAAGTCACCCCACCATCTAAGTCAATTCCCACCATGACAAAAAACGTTTTTTAAGCTTTCAAGTGCATTGGTTTGAAAATTAAAATATCCAAGAGTGCAACAGTAATGCAAATCTGCTCACCTGAGTCTAGAGAAAAAAAAAAAGAAGGCAAGTGATTTGCAACTGCCTTCTCAGCTTGAAGAAATGTTCTCATCTGTGGGTCAAAACACAATAAGAGCTACCTGGTCTTCCAGTGATTGTCATCCTGGAAGGCTGAAATATTTAACATGTAAATGAGTTTATTTGCAGATCACAAAGTGAAAACTCTATTATATAGTGCATAAGAAGTGCATAATAAGCAAAGAAGACACAGTCATTACAGAGTTATTAGACTGAAGTGTCCTAAGTGACCTGCACGTGCATGGTGGAAAATTAGAGGATTTTGTAAATTTTCCTGGCAGTAAGTTTCTCAGATCCTTGCAAGGAAGTTTCAGTTGAGCATCTTCACTAGAGTTGAATTTAACACTCTAATAGCACTCTGAAATCAGCACTCACTATACTTGGCTAGAAACAAGATTTATAAGGGAATACTGGGTTATGAAGGATGAAAATTTACCAGCTGAAGGGATTTAATGATAGATAGGCAGGTCCAAGGCATAGCTGTCCTGCAGAGTTACTAAATCATGGAGCCGGAACTGCTGTCCTGTGTGAAAAGAGTCGTAGTGAAAAGCAAGTTGGAAACAAGCATGAGTTGCTCGGAGAGACAGGGGCAGACTTGCTCCTCTGCCCTGCTTGGGTTGCTTTGTTAGTCCTTTGCTGGTTGCAGTTCTTGGCCAAATGCTTTGGGACACTCACCACAAAGGACAAGGTTGTGTTTCCTGCCCACAGTGTGTGGCTTCAGGGAGCCCTTCTCCCATTTTCAGAGCACTGTGCTCCAGGACCAAAGAAAGATTCAGCCCCCCTTTTCTCCCTGTCTTTGTGCTCACTGGTGCTCCCTGCTGAAATCTGCCACAAAACATGGGAGATTAGCATGGAGACTGTGCTCAGGGAACACCAGCAGCTGCCACAGCTTTTCACAGATTTGTCTTTCATAACCTCAATTCTTTTTATTTTTTCACATCTTCTCTTGGTCACCAGGTACACCCTTTCTGTTTAGTCTATTTCTGCTGTCCCTAGGCTCAACATTTCTAAGAAATTCCTTCTAAGAACCGACAATCAGCATTTATTGTCATATCTGACATGATCTCTAAAGAAAAAAAAATCCCAGCAATTTTGAACTTTCTTCTAAGAGTATCAGTGGATGACGGTGCTTTATAAAAACTATCTGAAACTACACTTCTTATGGGTCTGAAGACATAAAAATACTACCAAAATAAATACAAAGATTAATTACTAAATAAAGCATTCCATATTTCCAGTGTGGCTTCCTCCTTTTTAAGAGATGAACTTGTCTTTTTTTATCCCCTAGGCAGTTCTTGTCAAACATGCCTAGCTTACACAGGCAGTAGATTTTAAATTTTTTTAAAAACATTTTCTCTTGTGTTCATCCAGCTTCACTCAAAAATGACTGTGTTGCCATAATGCTGTCCCATTTAATTTCCACAACAAAGCCTTGTTACTGCCTCCATACTTAATTTCATGTTCACAACCAAGCCTCCATATTCCTTTTTATTGAAAAGGTAGCACCATTTCCATGCTATTTTTCATCTCCAGAGTTGTTATTAGCTTGCTGTAATGACAGACCATGCTCCTGCTCTGTCTGCTGAAGAAATGATCCCAGCAGCCCAAGGAAGCCATGCCACCTGCCCAGAAGCTCAGCATTCAAGGCGTTTCTGTATATAGCTGGGCTCTCCACTGCCCAAAGTTTAAGTAATAAAAGCAACGAAAGTTCCTAGAGTGTTGTATTGCACTAAGGTAGTTGGTTTATTCATTTAATATATTGCACTGGGTGATGGTTATTTTGCACTATGTATGGTTTATTCTGTACCCCTCCCCTCCCAAGTTGCTGCTGGTTTGTCCCGGTCAATCCCTCCCCTCGCCCCTCCCCGTCGGTTGTATCCCATTGACTGTGGTTCCTCTCCTCCCCCTCCTTCCCCCGGATTCAAAGTCTGTTTGAGGCCACGAGGCGCCCGTTCTCTGTTGCCTCCCGGAATTTGTTCCATTAAACTGCAGGGACTGTGGTCCCAGAGAAAAGGGAGCGCTTCTTGTCTTTTGCTTTTGTCCTTGTCGGCTTGCACGCCTGGGGCTCGGAGCTAGCCTGGACTGAACCCCGAGAAGGTGCAAACCGACATCGGAGAAAAATAACCATTTTTCAAACACACACAAAGAAGGCTATTATTTTCTAAGGTCTGCTTCTGTTCAGACAAAATTGTGGAAGTAAAGGTCACAGTTTTAGGTTCCAGTCCTGCTAGGAAAGCTACTAGTGGTGTAAATACATATTTACTGCTGCAGAAGTGGAGTTGGGGCGGAGGATGCACCCCAATCTCTCTTCCTAGATCTTGCCTCTTTTAGGTGCCTAGAACACCATGACTAGGGTAACACCCTGTGCTGATTCAGGCCAAGGCAATGAGAGAATAAACTGAGAGAAACCATGGAGGACTTTGAAGTGTTTGTAAAATCAGAACTGTAAAGGTGTGGGAGAAAACCCAAGAATTTCTGTCACTTGTGTAAGGCACAAGGTAAAAATAAAGATTCTTGCATCCTATGTAAAGACATTAAGAAAGCACAGCCCCAAAGGCAAGTGAAGGACAAAAAAGCCCCCAAATGTCTACAAAGCATCTACATGAATTCTCAAAATGTAGTAGGTCTGGCTTCTGTTGTAGTAGCCTGAGTTACTTAGCATGGCTTTTGCTGGAAGTATTTTAACAGTGGCAAACCTGGCCAAAGAGAAAATTAAGGAACAGGACAGTATAAAAAGCAATGACTACATGGCATCATAAATGATAATTCACTAGTACTGCCCATTAAAAAGGTGTAGTGGTTTAGTTCGCATTTTCCCCTTTCTGTGAGATAAGAACAGGGAGGAATACAAAGCAGGCACCAAACTTTAAAGAATATAATGAAGTTTATTACTACAACTACAAGTAAAATGGAATAAAAAGGAATTCAAGCAAATTAACCCCCTTTTTCTCCAGCACCTCCTCCATCCACCTATAATATAAAGACACAAACTTGAAATCAATTCAGTCAGTTTGCCACTCTATAACAATCTTGTGTCAGTCCATTTAGAGAGAGAAGTCTCTTTTGCTCAGCTATGAACTTTTCCACAAGAACAATCTTCTCATGGCATCCACGTCACAGCACAGCCGCCATCTGGGGTGGTTTTCTGGTGACATGTGAGAGTCCCCTTCCTCAACCACAGCTTTTCCCCACAACTGTGTTCGAGGATTCACCTTTAGCTGCAGGGGGTATAATTTTAAGGACGAGCACTTCCAG
>VYZQ01019481.1:60058-80705 GCA_013400655.1 Mystacornis crossleyi
AAGGCCATGGCCCCGCGGCAGAGCTGGACCATGGCCCAGCCCTCCACCCCTGGGCCCACACAGGTTCACACAGGCAGGGCCCAGCAGGGCCCCTCCAAGCCGGCCCAGCCCCCTCTGGGGCTGAGCCGGGCTCTCTGTTACCTCTGCCTTCGCCGGAAGAGCAAGAGAGAGATTCCCACCTTGTCCCTCTTTAAATCTGTTTTTCATAGAGGCGTATCCCTTCTCTAAATGGCTTAATAGAGCTGTCAGTATTCAAATTAGTTAATTGATTGGTTCTATCAAGTTCTGGAGGACATTACAGCACCTGTTGCAGCAAACCACTTCCTCAAGGAAACAGAGCCAAAAGGAAGAAAAACCTGAAGAGCAGGAAGGGGTGCCAACCCATGACAAAAGGCTGCACATAAATTATATTTTAAGATCACTATAAAGCCACAGAAGGCACCAAACCATTGCATCAATTCGGCCTCAGTATTTAAAAGGTTATTTAAAAGTCAGTGGCACCTCCACAACATGATGAAACATAATCTGTGATTGGTTCTTTGGCACTCGGTCTCTCTAAAAGCATTAGGACAACTGTCTAAAATAATTAAACGTATATTCCATGCACTGGTTTGATAATAGGAAAGAAATGTTCTTACTCTTGAACTTTTTATTTCTTTGAGAAATCACAAATGAAAGAATTATTCTCAAGATATTTAACCTCAAAAGAGAAAGGATGAGAAAAGTGGATTTGTACTGAGTTTTTGTTCAAGAAAATAAAAACATAGAGAAATATGCTAACAGTTTTCATTTCATTTTCAAGACATGCGATTAATAGTTCTGAAATATACGTTGCCAACTACTATTTCTGTGGAGATCTTTTCAAGGACTGCCTCTGAAAAAGGTAGCAAAATTGGCTGATCACCCAGATACCAACCTATGGATATCAGCTACAAACCTAGGGTGGAATGCCTGAACTACTTTGTTATTGTAACCTTGCAGGCTAAAGAACTGGGTTCAGATACGTTCTCTTCCACACACTCATTGAATGACTGCCAATAAGAAATCAAGTGCATGACTAGAGATCAGCTGACAGCGCTGTCCTTCTCACTGGGGTGCTGTCTCGGAAGGTTCTGCTAAATTTTTTGATACATTCTAACTGCTATTTGGCCTTCACTGCCAAATTCTCAAAATCTGTAAAACATTAACTAAGATAAGGAGATCTGGAATACTTGAAGCAGCTGCACTACTTCATTACCACAAGGAGAAATAACTGAACAAACAGCTGAGAGAGAGATAATTTACTTTTCCAACAAAGGAAACCTTTTTCTCTTACAAAAATGCCAAACCAAACCAAACCAAAAAAATAAAAACACCTCCCCCCAAACAAATAACAACAACAAAAAACCAAATTGACAACAAAAGCCCCCCCCCAACCAAATCCAAATCAAAACAAACAAACAAACAAACAAACAAAAACCCAAGGAAGAAGACCACAGCATGCTTCCAGGACAAGAGGACAAGACCAACCACAAATGGAACTCATACAACATTCCTCATCTTTTTTGGCTCTCGCCGTTGTAATCATGAACTGTTATTACAAATATTAGTAAAACAAAATTTTATGGAATACCCCAGATCCCACTTGCTGCTATCCACAGTTGTTTCTCATTAGAATTCATCAACAACCTTGTTACTGAGTTATATATTTGGAGTGGGAAAGTTACCAAAGGCAACACAAAAACATCTGAAATTTAAGTCCATGCTTTGGTGTGTTGCAACATGTGACATGCAGCAAGGCAGAAAAAGAACATCTAAAAAGAAATTGTTCTTCTGCATTCACAGTGCCCTACCCTTGGTAGCCGTTTTACAGAAGCATGATGTTTATTTTGGCGTTTCTGTCTTGTTATTTTTTCCCCTAACACACCTGAAATGTTTTTTGAGGTTTTTATTTTTGTTTTTACAGCATGAAGATGTTTGCCCTTTATTTTTTTTTATTGTTGTGCTGGGATTACATCTCTCTTCAGCAGATGCAAATCTGCATTTACATATGGAGAACACATGCAGAGAATTTCTTGGGTTTCTTACGTGAGGCCTTGACTGTATGAGAAAATATCCAACAGCTGTTGTTGATGGCCACTACTTATTCACAGGCATTTAAACACACCAGCACATGAACTGCGAGGACGTTAAGTCTCATCTACAGAGAGACTGAATTATTTGTCAGAATTCTGCTCCCTGGGAGTTTTCACAGCGACACAGACCTGATCTCTCTTGTCTTTGCTAGAAACATAAAAAAATTCTTGTGAAAGTATGTCTGTATACTACTGTATCTCTACTACCTTTCTCTCTCTTTTTTTTTTTTCGCACAAAGGTCACACACAACCTGTTAGATCAATTTGTTTTTCCTTCCTCAAACAGCAGTCAGCCAGCCTTTGAGCAAGAAGGGTTATTAGTGTGAGAGCACTATTCGAAATAATATAAACTGTTGATTTAGAAACATCACCTACTTAAATACTCATGAATGTTAAGTTTGATCAGATTGAACAGATAGTCAGCTGAAATCTTTACTCAAACTGCTTATGTGTCAACTAAAGAAAATCAAACTGCCTCATTAAGATCTGCTTTCTGAGAAAACATTTAAGGGTAGTGCTTATTACCCCTTCTTTTTCAGAGAATAATATTCACATGCAATAAAATTAGGAGAGATCTGATTACTCCCAAAAGCTTGTTATCAAGATGTTACTCTATTTTAAAAAAGGTGGAAACACATCTGATGCACTTACTCTAACATGTCGAGGTTAAATTTGCAGTACTAGTGCTGTTGTGTTCCTGATAACTCAAGGATAGCCAAAGTTTCTGGAGAAAGAAACAACAATTTTAATCCCAGGCAGCACTGCAGAATCTGTGTTCCAAGGAAGTTGTCTGTTTTTCCTACCTAGATCAGTCAGTAACACCATCCATACAAAGCAAAAATATGAATAACAGTTGACATCATTCTTCTGAACACCTGTGAGACAATGGGAAGCAGGATAATTAGAATAAATACATTTCTGAAAGATTCCCTAGAGATAACCAGAAAATAAGTACTCCAGAGCTTCATCTGCATTATTAGCAACAACTGTAATCTAAACCCTGAGTTAGACAACTCATTAATTTTTGACTTCTCACAGTCATATACTTCATTTTGCCTGACTTTTGGAATTCATCACTAAATGAACAACTTTTTAAGATCAGAGACAATTGTAGCTAATAATCTTGGAGCCTCAAGTCCATTTAGAAAGCTTTCCAGGATAAATGAAATAATTTGCTTCATCTGAAATGCAAACAGGCTTTTCATTTGCTGAGTTGTGCCTATGAGGCATTCATCAGATAATACCTCAAACTGTATTTGCAATACAGAAGTTCAAAAACAGAAAGTAATTTTCTTAGTGGTATTATCATTCATGATACTTCAAAACAAAGCAGCTATCCGAACTCAAGTGTATATTATTATCTGTTCAGCTTGATGGGAATCTAACGAATTTTCCTCCTGCTCAGCAAACTCAGTACAGTCAACACGTGCACCCTTCCACCTGTCCCAAGTCACAGACAGAAGCCAGAGAAGAATTTCAGAGACAAGAGGCCAAATTCGGCTGGATCCACTCTGTAAAAACAGAAATATTAAGCTTTAATTACAAATTAGCTAATATTTGCATTATATTTGACACAATGCTCTGGATACATCAGGAGCATGAGTATATTGATCTTCTGTATTCACAAGAGGTAAGGGCAGTGTTCCGATTTATAACATAAGGAGAAACATTGTTTACAGCAAGTGTCTTCCTATACTTGAGATCAGAGAGCTGAGTGACCACACAGACCAGCCTGATCCGCTGTCCCAGGGCAAGGGGAACACCACCATGCAGATTCAGGAGCCGTGGGAGGCACTGATACCTGCTGAAGCTAGTTAAGAGCTCTGTTTCTCAGGAAAATCCACATACTCGATGTCTTTCAAAGGCTTAAGTACAAAGAGCTGGCTTGCAAGAAAACCTGGCAATACCATTTTAGGAACAGCTTATTTGCAGCCTGTGTCAAATTTAAAGATACCAGGAGACAGGTTTTGCATTATCTACTTGACCGTGGTACAAAACAACAGAGATATCAAGTGACAAAGATACTTTTTTGATTGCAATGCTATTTGGCTATCAGAAAAAGGGCAAATGTTGTCTTAGAAAGAGACATATAAATAAAGACACAGCAAGAGAAAGCCAGAAAACACTTTTTAAGACAGCTAAGGACTCCCCACTACAACAGCATGTACCTTCTTCCAGAGAGAAGTGACCTGTGAAGGAGAGCACTGTCATACCAGAACATTTTAATGGTATCCACATGTGCGCTTGCAAAACACCATAACAAAATTATGCACATTTTAACCACAGAGCCTCTGAACCAATGAAAGTTGCTAACATGACAGCCATTTGTAATAAATAATTTTTAAGAAACTGTGCAGGACCACGTAGAAAATGATAACATGCAGTGATGCAAGTTTGCGTTGACTCTTTTCTCACAGAGAGATGGCACTGATTGCAGTTTCCTTTAAAGTACTGAATTTAGATCATACCTAGCCTTGTCCAGATAACTGGCTTTCAATTGTTACACTTCACCTCGTCTAAGCACAATGAAAGGACTGGAATTCAGGTGCCAGCCACACCTCAGTAACAATTAAAGGACATTAATTAATGCTCAAATCATGTTTCAATAAAGTTCTATGTATTTTTCAGGAAGTAAATGAGAATCCTTTGCAAGCTTCTTCCCTCATTAGCTTCAAAGCAAAATGTCATATACATTCATTTATGCCACAATTATGTTTGATCCTCTAAGTGCACTGCTGCAGGTCCGCTTTCCATGGCACTAACTGTACAGCACGAGAGAGTTGGAGACTTCAGAGCAAAAAGCACTCTCAAATGCTCTTTTGATTTCTTACTGTGGCTACCTCTTTAAGAGAGCATGAGAGTCCCTGACTTAATTCTTACACACCTGGACTAGATTCTTGGCTAGATTTTCACTTCACCTCTTCTGCCAGAGGATCCCAATATGCACAGATAAACCTAAAGGACAACACAGCAAGGGCTGCAGCAAACAAGTAATGACATATGGATTCTGGAGAGAGGGAAATGCAGCAGTCAGGGAGGACTCTCTTCCACCTTATGCAATTTAACCAGATTATAAGCAATTTAACCAGATTATAAGCAATTACTTAACACTGAGCAAAGAAAGAAGAATTGTAGGAAGGATATTTAGCTGGAAAATTATTCTGACTTGAAAATAGGGACCAATGTCCTGTTTTTATAGACTTAACAAAAACTACTGAATATTTTCCTTATAGCATACTGTTATGTTTTTTTAATTTCTAAATCACAGGATTAAGAGTTAATATGGTATTTTGGACCTCTGGCCACTTCCTGACATGTGGTGGTGCTGCTGTTTAAAGCAAGTCAGATAGGNATTACTTAACACTGAGCAAAGAAAGAAGAATTGTAGGAAGGATATTTAGCTGGAAAATTATTCTGACTTGAAAATAGGGACCAATGTCCTGTTTTTATAGACTTAACAAAAACTACTGAATATTTTCCTTATAGCATACTGTTATGTTTTTTTAATTTCTAAATCACAGGATTAAGAGTTAATATGGTATTTTGGACCTCTGGCCACTTCCTGACATGTGGTGGTGCTGCTGTTTAAAGCAAGTCAGATAGGCTTCTCTAAAGATCAACCTGATATTTCATTCCTTTAGAAAAATGCACAGTCATCTTAGAAACAATAAAAAGCAATCCCCCCAGTCTCGTATTAATTTTTTTTCTTCTAATAAAAATAATATACAAGTGTTTATTGATCTAGACATATTTTTCCTTTTATAATAAATTACTCTATGTGTATGGTATTCCATTAATTTAAAGACATTTACCTCTCAGCAGCAGAGAGAAATTTACCTATGCAGCTCAGCACTTATGTAACTACCTTACTTGTGGTCACATGATATCCACTGCTTTTAGTTCACCTCTAGACACTTGAAAAATTAAAAAAAAAATTCAGGAAATTAACGGTCTTTTGGTTAAAAGTTTTTCTTTACGCCCACAGAAGAGAGCTGATAAAATGTTCCGATGTGCTGTTGTAGTTCAATTTTTTGCTGTTTACTGCAGTTGTGTTTTACATATGGGCATATTTCATTTTGTTCCAAGCTGTGCAGAAAGGAAACTTGTCATGGCATCCCTTTCAAACCTGATGAGAGCTACGCAACTGCTGGCCTCCGTTCAAGGCCACATCTGATGCTCCGGGCAGCATGCGAAGGAAATGACACACATGGTGGAAGAAGGGAGGAGCACAAGTGAAGGCTGGCTTCTGAGACATCACAGCACTATAAAAAGAGTTGTTTTAGAAGTCTCCTGTGTAGTAGTAATTATAATAATATAAAAAAAAATGGTTGGATCTTTATTGTCTGAAACTGGTGCTGTTAGGAGAATTAGATGAGCTCAATTCCAGTTTCTAGCAAGTTAACTGACAGAACATGTTTGAGAACGCTCAGGTCTGTGGAACTGACATTCCTTTCTACCAATGACAAAGAGCAGAAAGGTCAGTGGAAAACAGCTCACCTGGAAATAGTACTTTCACAGGCTCTTCAGTGTCCATAATAACAAGAAACAGGCTTCACACAAAAATGCAAAACATGCAGTTTTGCATGCCTTCTATCTGAAGTGTAAAAACAGTTTAGAGGAAAAAAAGGGAAAAAAAAAAAGCTTTCTAGCAGTCAAGATCCCACATATGACTGTGGGATAGTTTTCAAAGGGAAATGAAAATGTCATCACCTGACATTTCGGAAGCTGAGCTTTCAACTCCTGAGACAGAGTGCCGGCAGGAGTGTTAAATAGAAGAGCTGGTCACAGACCAGTACACCCTCCGTATGTTTCCCTGGGGCAATTAGTGTCACTTCCTCTATGAAGGGGCTCACTGTGCTTACCAGTGAATGTGTTAAGGCTGATCTGAAAATAAACACTACAAAGTCACTGACAGGACCTTTAGGTTGAAAAATGAATCCTTCTGACATACACGTTCTCAAAAAAAAAAAAAAGAAAAAGCATTTGATTGAATAGTCCTTTGAAAGAAAGTTCTCTGCAGTCCCATGTGACATCCCTAGAGAAGAGAACCAGAACATAATCAACCAAAAACCCATCTCAAGGCAACTTTTGGGCTGCCTAATCTATCCCCTCCTTTCCTGTCGCACAGCTGGCTTCTTGATGCAGGGGCAGAAGGTTTCCCCTTCCTGCAAACACACAGGCACCATGCCACAGAGGCCTCTCCTGAGGAATCTGAAAGCACCAACCCAACACTGAGGTGCCCCAGCCAGAGGGATGCCAAGAATTTCCCCTTCCTCACTGCAGCCCCCAGAGTGCCTGAGGACCAGACCAGGCTGCTTGGGGGAGCTGTTAGCCAGTGCTGGTACATGGCTTCAAAGGTCTTAAAATTCTCAGCAATCCACAGAAATATTTAAAATTATTTTTATTTAGAAATCCCTCTGTGACTTATGAAAAACATCACCTCTGAGGAGCTGTGTAGATGTCAACACTAACAGTGTTAGCAAGGGGAGCTGGAGCTGAAGGCCTCTCCCACACAGGAGTAATCAGAACAAACTCCTCCCCTTTCACTCCCTCCTGAGATGCAAACAGTGGGGGGAAGAGAGCTATTTCCTCCTCTAAAGCCTGATACTGATGATTGGGTCGATGCCCTTTGAGGAGGATGGAAGCAGTAGTGAAGATAGTTTGGGCTTCTTTCCAAGTGCACCATCCTGGGTCTGTCCTCAGCAAAGTGATGGCATCGCTTATGCAAAAGCTGGGACTGGTCTGGATTTTTCCAGGGGCAATAGCAGGAGGGAGCATCTGGGGTGCACACGGATGTCTGGCACATCAAACCGCCCCGCAGCATGGCACTGTCAGCACCTGGTGGCCACTGACCGAGGCCAGCAGTGCCATAAAGCTCTGTGGATGGCTCTTCCAGGTGGGGAGGGATTCATGAATAAAAGTCCTTGTTAAAGGAACAAAAAGGCAAAAAAGCTTTAGCTTTCACTTTAACAAGTCATCTGCAGGAATGGAATGAAGCCACTCCAAGGAAGAAATGTAATTTAAACTTCAAAGCCATTACTACCCATCTGTGGGAAGCTCAGGGATACTGACCACTTCTAAGAAAGTGGGACTGACCAAGAGCTGTGAGTACTGTGTGTCCTTCACAAGATCACAAGATTTGTAGAATTAAGTTGTTGTTCAGGCAGTAGTTTTCTAGGCTTTTTTTTTTTTAGCTCTGAGTAGCAAGGTCTTAATGTAGTATCTGTTTACTACAATTCTTCAAGTGCCAAGATGTTTCTTGGCTTTTATCCAAACCATTTAGTTTAGATATATATTAGAAAAAGCTGTCACATCAGCAGCTAAGGTTGATATCAAGAGAGGCAATGAGAGGATTAAGAGGTGGAAAACTTTAGAAGGCAAGCTACTGAATATTTCACGAGAAATGAAGGAGAGAATGCCACTGATGTAAGGGGAAGGTCAGAAAGCTTAAACATCTCAGGGACACTTAAGAAATAAAAAAATAGCCCTTAGGCCTTCCAGATGTTGCTATGCAGCTTTTAGGATCCTGATATTTCAATCTGATTTTCATACCAAGGCAAGTTCTTCACTAAATATGCATCTGTGACATACAGCACTTGCCAAGGGAATTTGCAGGGATGCGTCTACAGCATCACAGGAAGGATGTGACATTTCAGGGTGCCTTTGAGGGCTGATACTTTGTCATTTTATTGATCATTTTTATTAACACCTGAACGCTTCTGATGTGGATGGAGTTTCACATTTCCAACTGCGAGAGTCTGGTGAGATCCAAAATGGGAAGAGATTTCACAAAGATGGATGAGTCAGAGTTACCTTTTCCTATCGCATCCTCTAATTACAAGTTTTAACAGATCTTCTACCTTAAGTCTCATCACCATCAAAACCATGTAGTCTGGGGGAAAAAGTGGACAGTAGAAGAATTTTACAAGGCATCACATTTATTTCTTAGGAAAGGGACAAGGCAGAAATAATCCCAGGTGTTTTCTGTTGACTTGTCAGTGGCAAGAGGCAAGGCACAGCAGGAAACTCTCTCCAGTTTCTCCATTCTACGCTATGATAGTCTCACTTATGAACTGAAAGAATACTAGCTTCTTGAAAAGCAGAGAGGTATTTAAGTAAAACATTATTTACACTGTCCTTTATTTCACAAGTACATCTAAAATGAACCTTGTTTCCCTCCCCTGCCTCCAGCCTGCCAGGAAGGCATTAAGAAGCTCGGACATTTTTTTCAATCTTTGAGCTCATGGAGCACACAGATGAATTAACACCTTGTCAACATACTGTTTGTGTTTACCATGTTTTCATGGCACGTTTTACTTAATGACTTTCTGGAAATACTCTGTTATAAGAAATTTCTCACCCACCTCCTGTTTAAGTACAGATACTGTACTGTGAAAGTTAAATAACACTCACTACTTTCTTTTATCTTGACGTGATATTTCAGTCTTGCATCCAGGCACCTTGCACTTTCAAAGTGCTTGAAATATAAAGAGTTAATTTTTAGATCTTGTGATTTAAAAAACATTGTTTTATTTCTTGAAGAAGGTAACTTGTTTTATGATTAAAAGAAAATGGATATAATTTAATTGTGAACTATTTTTGTTGTTTTTTAACAGACACTAAAAATTATTTAAAAATTCCTATTGCCCCCTGTACTGCTACCAAGCTATTTTGCTCTGATGTTATGAAGTGACGTCAGCTAGTAACTTGCACACTGTGCAATTCTTCATGTATTCTTGGTAGTTATGCTAAAGAATTCATCTCACATAATAACAAAATGGAAAACAATAAATTGGCATGCACAGCAGAGGAGTTTTAGAGGTGTATGCTTCTTGGTCATTAGAGATGGGAAACACACGTTAGACAGAACTGCTTTTTGAGGAACTGTGCTAAAAGGGTAAATTAGGTCAACATTAACTAGCAACTAACAACTGTGTCTCCTGTACATGAGTTGAAATGACTGGTGGCTGCTTCTTAATGAAACAATTGGAAGAGATTATATATAAACCTTAATTTCCTACACATACGCAATAAAGAGGAACAAGGAAATCAAGATATGAGGCTCAGAGACTTCAACCTGTGTCTCCACCATGCCAAGGTAGATTATACCTTCCCAGATTTAGTGCTGATAATTACTGTAATTTCAACCAATCAGACAAATCATAATAACATTGCGACAGTTACTTTTCCAAGCTCTATTTTCCTATGCAATGCAGAGAATGTCTCTGGTGTTTTTTTGAGATGAAGTAGCCACAGACACCAGTCACTGCTCAAATAGCAAAGGAAATGCAATCATGGAGGTTGTGACCCAATAAAATCCTTTCTCTCATCAGAAAACAAGGAAAAAACCCCAAAACCTGAAACCCAAAACCTCTGAATTACATTACTTCATTCAGATCATTACCATTTCCTGTACCACTTTTGTAAGGCATAGAGGATTTTGTCAAAGCTTTTACCAACCAGCTGACAATAAATATTTTCCTCACTCCGATGGTCACTGGAGATTCCACAAATATGAAAAATATATCATCCTTAAAAATGTAATAATTGTTAGGCATTATTTAATATCTTTGCCATCTCTAAGGAAGTAATGAGTAGAGCTAAAATAAATAAATGTGAATGTTTTTAAGAATTAGAAGTAACTAGCAGTACTAAATAACTGTGCCATGTTAATGAACAGGAGCAGTATCCTCAGTTTTAGATATACTGAGTCAGGTAAAAGCTGCTTTTTGTGGTGATTCAAACACATATATGAAGGGTTCTGTTAAGGATTTCTAAACAGTTAAATGCAGACCAAGGAATCTAATCCCCTATCTCAAACTACATTTTAACCTTTCTTTTTATATTGAACTCTGTACATCCATTTACAACCCTTTAAGTAGTGCTGCAATTACCAGGGCTGTTCTCTACTGAGTTTTAAGGCTAATATATATTTTTTGGATCTAGTACAACACCCCTTTTGTGACACTGTGACAGAATGATCTAGGAAGAGCTGGATCCATGCAGACTTGTGGTATGGTAATTAGAGAGATCTAACCATGTTTCATACCTGCGTAGCACCATTCCTAGGGCATCTATCCCTGTTTTACCAGTATAATGAGATTTAAAACCAAGTCTTATCTTCCAAGTGCACATAAGGATCAGTTCATCCCACATTCAGCAACAGCAGGTGACAGGAGGATTGAAGCCAGATTAACAGACGGACTTCACAGAACAAGGATTTAACTTGACTGTGTTAAATACACCTGTGGCATAAGTCACACCAATAGCAGTTAATTCCCACTGCAGTCTGCGACAGTGGTAAAATGCTCCTCATATTGCTCTAGCTATAGAATTTTTCCTTTTTCTCATTGGGACACGAATTTTCCCAGTTGTATGACAGGACTGAGAATGCAGGCTACAGTTTGATGCTCAGTCTTGTACATCAAAGTCAATTCTTCTGGCTGCATGTTATTCAGCTTTTAAGAAGGTGTAATAAAAATCGACTCTATGACAAGCTAAAACATTTGTTTATAGCTGTTAGAAATTGCTGCACTACGTAAGTAAAAAGGGGGTGACAGCACAAGACACTCCCAACAGCTTTATTGTTTTAGCTGAGAAATAGTATCCACATGCTCTGCCTCCAAGGGATCATGTTAAAGGGAGCAGATTCATCAGGTCCTGCCCTGCCTAGATCATCGTGACTTCATAAACACCATCCCAAATCTGTGTAGGGGAAGCAATATATTTGAATTTCCAGAAAAGGGGGAGGCTTAAAGGACTCTGCATTTGAAATTGTTTCAAGTTGCAGCTACCACAGTTCCTACATCACTGCTGGCAGAAAGCCAAGAAAAACATACAGAAGATTCTGGGTGTGGCTTTAAGCTACATCAAGAGGATCATGGGATGTGTGTTTTGTCTTTGCAAGACAGAGTTGCTCTATTGTGGACCAGGAGTGATGGATTAGAATGGCTCCAAGAGCTGTCAGCTAATATCTACATTGCAGCAAGATCAGACAACAGCAACATCTCTGGAATGCTGTGACAATTTCTGGCTGCTGCCATGAGAACTGCAGGTCATGCTACCATGAGAGTTTTAAAGTAGAAACCTGAAGTTTGAATAAAAAAAAGCACCCAGACTGCATTATCTTCTGCAGAACAGGAAGAAAGCATTCAGAAGATAAGGCACTGACAGTCTCTTGGAGATTTTGCACATTGGTCAAGTTTCTTGGGGACTCTGATGACACTGTATTTTCTTGTTACACTGGAACGGCTGCATTCAGGTGAACTGAGAACAAGGCCTGTGTCTCAGTTATCACTGAGGTGACTAAGTAGGTCACTCGGTTACACCTTGGGACCTGTACTTGAGTTCAATGGTTAAAAAAAACATTCTAGAGAAGCAATCCACAGGCTTATTGCTTCTCTAACTTCACTCTGCATTGANCTGCCTAGATCATCGTGACTTCATAAACACCATCCCAAATCTGTGTAGGGGAAGCAATATATTTGAATTTCCAGAAAAGGGGGAGGCTTAAAGGACTCTGCATTTGAAATTGTTTCAAGTTGCAGCTACCACAGTTCCTACATCACTGCTGGCAGAAAGCCAAGAAAAACATACAGAAGATTCTGGGTGTGGCTTTAAGCTACATCAAGAGGATCATGGGATGTGTGTTTTGTCTTTGCAAGACAGAGTTGCTCTATTGTGGACCAGGAGTGATGGATTAGAATGGCTCCAAGAGCTGTCAGCTAATATCTACATTGCAGCAAGATCAGACAACAGCAACATCTCTGGAATGCTGTGACAATTTCTGGCTGCTGCCATGAGAACTGCAGGTCATGCTACCATGAGAGTTTTAAAGTAGAAACCTGAAGTTTGAATAAAAAAAAAGCACCCAGACTGCATTATCTTCTGCAGAACAGGAAGAAAGCATTCAGAAGATAAGGCACTGACAGTCTCTTGGAGATTTTGCACATTGGTCAAGTTTCTTGGGGACTCTGATGACACTGTATTTTCTTGTTACACTGGAACGGCTGCATTCAGGTGAACTGAGAACAAGGCCTGTGTCTCAGTTATCACTGAGGTGACTAAGTAGGTCACTCGGTTACACCTTGGGACCTGTACTTGAGTTCAATGGTTAAAAAAAACATTCTAGAGAAGCAATCCACAGGCTTATTGCTTCTCTAACTTCACTCTGCATTGACGATACCCATTATCCCATAAAAATAAAGCACTCAATAGGTACCAAATCAGTCACGTTGTGAAGCATAATGAAATTGCTGAAATTCTAGAGAACACTGTTTGTATCATAGGAAATGTTCTGAGAAGAATGTTAGAAGTTCAGCTATTACAATCTCAGCAACAAGAAATGTACTTCTTAGGCATTACCGTCAGGTATGAAAGTCATGACTTTGGGAACTAGATGACCATTTAAAGCATTGATTAGCTTTCCAGTCCACTTACCTGAATGTTGGCATCCTTTCTTAAACTTTGCACCAATAAGAGGAAGGAAACCACAATTGCGAGTTGTGCTGATCACTCGATACATGTTATGAAAAGGACTACGAGACTGGAACCTGTGGTGACACTTCTGGGGGGCTTGAAATGCCTGTGGTCATGGAAGGAACAAAGCTGTAGACTGCTATCTACACCCAGAAACCCAGAGGGAGTGCAGACCAGTGTGGGGACTTTGCTTGAGACACGGCCGTGCTGCACAAATACTGGAGCACAATCTGCTCCTGGAACTGGCAAACTGAGGAGTACGTGCCATTGAAAGGCAAGAGTTTTACACAGTGCAGTTCTGGGGAGACAAGTCATGATAAAGCATTCATGCCTTCTCCCACCATGAAGAGAGTTGCTCGTGCCCTCAGGAGTCATAAATGTAAGAACAAACGTACTCAAGCACAAGAGCAGCAGGATGCGACTGGTGGTGCTGTTCAGCACAGGCAGACACGGGCTTATCAAGAGCTGTAGCTGGCTGCAATAAAAAACTGAACTAAAGCACACCTCGGAGTCAGAAGGTGTAAAGTGCACAGTCCTGCTGTGCTACATACCTCACAATGTGCCGGTAGGCTTACTTCAAAACATGACAGATATTTGAATAAAAGATCTGTTAACTTGCTCGCATTAGACCTCCCTGTAGGTCTTAGCTCAATTCCACTGCGCACAGATTTATACAAACTGCCTTTACACTATTACCTTGGAAAAAAATGGAGATAATGAGTTTCTGTAAGGGAGGAATATTTTCTAAAGGTCGGTCAGTCAGCAGCGATGACTCCAGAGAGGCATCCTCTCCTGCACTGCTTGCTGTGGCTGGAGCCAGAGCGCTGCCCCAAGTTCCTGTGTGGATACATACCTTCAGTGCCAGGCTGATGGCAGGTGTCTTTTGAGACTTACACTGCTCAGAGGCTCCAGGACAGAATATAGGAAACATTAACTGGAGTCTGTGACTGACTCAAAATGCTGAAAATCCCAGAGGTTGTTCTCAAAATTCCTGCCAAAGATCATCTTTTCTACTTTTCTACTGAGCTGCAGCAGCACCCACACTGATAACAAGTCAAACTGTAACTTTCCTACCTTTCCACCAGGCAAGAAAGAGGATGCAGAATTATGTAGCCAGGCTCTTCCCATGAGACAAAAGTAACAGGAGAAATGCTGCTCAAATAATGGTCAGGGGCAGGGTTCAGCGGTGCATCTTGTTCATCTATGGATATAAAAAGTGGTTACAAAACTAAGGTGTTGAGAATCAGTCAAGAAACACCGAACACTAAACTACTGCCTCTGATTTCAAGACCTGAGCTACAACCTGGTGGTTGTACAGATCATGGTGTACTGGTCACAACAGCCATGGTCACTATTTGCTTCTCCCTCTCCCTAGTCCTTTTTCTTGAGAGAGGTTTTTCCGTATGTTTTATCTTCCTTTAAATATTACCTAGCACTTGTCTCAACTCTATTCCGAAAAGATACCACAGCAACACAACAGGCATTTTCAGATACACAAAATCTGAAGTTAAACGCTGGTGTTGGCATATCTACTTAAACTAAAGATGTCTTAGCGATGAATAAAGAGAACTGGAAATGTTAGACAAGCTGAAACAAATGAGCAACTGGATATTAAATACATCAGAAGATTACATTATTCAACAGTTTTCAACAGTGGTTTACAAGATCTTAGAGATTAACATTATACTTAGATGGCAAAATTGAACCAAAAGAATTAAGTTTCCTAGGCAGATTAGAAGCTGGTGCCAAAGAAGAAAAAGAATATGGATTTTCCAGTTCAAGTTGTTCAGCTTTTTGTTCCCAACCTAGCTAAGATTTCCTACCTGCTTTCTCCTTTCCAGTAACTTTCTATGTTATCTGATTTCAATCAACTTGAAGCAACAAGTAATCTCAAGGATATTCAGCTGCCCTCTCAAATATTTTACAACTACTCCACCAGTGAAAAATACATAACAAAATCATTCAAGGAGATGGAGGCCTCATTGTATAGCCAGTCACCATCATCTTCCTCAGGATGTTTTTAAGATGAGTCCAACCTCTTTTTTTCCTTTTCTTGCTAAAATTGTTTCATTTATAATCAGCTAAGGTCTGGGTTTTTTAATCTTTTTCCTTCAAGAAAAATAATTGACACTACTGGGGGAATCGATACTACTACAGATCTTTCCTCTGAAATGGTGATTTACTGTCTAAGGTTATGAAATGTAAAAGGAAAAGTAGTTTCATCTTCTGCTAACAGGGTTCTGCTGTTTGAAGTCTATCTTACACCTTATTGATAAGGCTGGTAGCATTGTAGATTGCCTAAAACGTCTCTTCAGATAACCCTACTTTCCCTCACCTATAACTTGTTTAAACTGTGACAGTTTGGTCTGAGTTTTTAAATTTTTTTTTTTACTATGTCAGGTGTCTGCATCAAGCTGAAACTTTTTGAAACACTTTAGCCAGTATCTCTATAATTTCTGCAAATGAGATAAGGATGTGTGTGGGGA
This sequence comes from Mystacornis crossleyi, assembly GCA_013400655.1. Lineage (NCBI taxonomy): Eukaryota > Metazoa > Chordata > Aves > Passeriformes > Timaliidae > Mystacornis > Mystacornis crossleyi. Next base: position 76,137 of record VYZQ01019481.1, read on the forward strand.
AGTTTAATTTACACTGCATATTCAGATGACAACTTCTTTGACTAAGCTTTCCATGCTTTAAAGGAGGGAATAGAAGTCTGACAGGAGAGGGAGGGCATCATATGAGAATGATACAATGATTCATTCCTCTATATGAAAATTTGAGCCATTGGGCCAAGTTACAAATCTTCCAAAAAATTGCAGCCTGCATATCTGTTACTGATTAACAGTTAAAATTCTACATTCAGTGAATAAAATCATGCTTCTCATGGGTTTTTAGCAATATCCAGATTGCCTACATAATGCTCTCAAAGAACTGCTCAGAACTCATCTCTCTTCTGAAAATTTTTACATGTGAGCCAGTAGGGCATGTGCAAGCCCCAAACTATGTGTTCATTACAGGGCTTCAGGAAAAACACTGGCTATTGTGAGCAGAAGGGAGACGTGGCAATAGTAGGGCTGGGGTAGGAGGTAGGGAGGGAGTGAACCTCAGAGGTGTACACCCCTTGTGAATATGGGAAACAGGACACCAAAGCAAGGAGAAAAGGGACATCACACTGGAAAGCCGCTCTTCTCATAAGAGCCCTATAAATTCTTCAATCTAAAGACGTTGGGTTTTCTGGGCATAATGTCATTTTATGTGAAATTGCAAAGCGCACAGCAAGAGGGAAGACGTGTCTCAGGGGAAGAATGCAGAGTTGAGCGGCCTACACAAGACAGAGTGTGGGCCAAGAGAAAGGCCTGAATCAGACAAGAAGCACACATGACAGGATAGAGGATGAAAAAAGGAAAACTGGAGGAGTGTTCAGGTGTCATAGATCTCTATGTCCTAGGGGACATGCTATCTGTAATTTAGCTGCTTCCCAGATTTTGTGTCACAGCCTAATCTGTTCCACTATACAGCACTGTTCCACTATACAGCAGAGAAAACCTTGTGTTCTTCTGAACTCCAAGCCTAAGTCCAGGCATTGCAACATCCCTACCATGTTTTGTGATCCTACCAGAAGATATTCTGTGCTTCTCAGAAAGGACTTTTTCCATAACAGAATCAAGGCTTCATCAGTAAAGGATATAGACAAGTCATATTCTCCAACCTGTGACAGGTTTTATTTGGAAATTGTGAGAGCAAGGCTGTGTTTAACTTCTGGGAGCCTGGACTTAGGTTACTGAGGATCAGTTGGGATCTATGGCCACTTACTCTTTTACCATTTTTTCAACTCCTGATCCTGAAAAAGCTTTCTCATCTCTTCCTCTTGCTTCTGTAGGAGGAGTAAGTGACTTGGGTCTTGTTGCCAGTCCATTATGCCTCCCTGTGATCTGCTTCCAGGTAGCAGTGAAAACTTGCTGGCTGCTCTTGTCTCTCTACCTGTGCCATATCACTAGCAGTGGTTTCTACAAGCAGGCTGCACATGAAAGAAGACATAACTGCAATAAATATAAAATGACACACCAACGTTCTTCCAGTCATTATATTAGGAACTGTGAAGAAAAACCTGTGGGATGGAAGCTGTAATAGAAAGGCAGGCCCATTTGGGAGAGAAGTGTGGAAAAGGCTAGAGGTGATGGCCCACAAAGTTTGTGAGATGAAGGGGTAATTTGTATGCTTTCCTGGAACTTAATTCTGGAGGATCTACAGTTTCTGAGAGTTCTGTGTCAACTGTTAGCAAATATCCCAATCATTACGCCCTTTTTTCTAGTGCACAAAAAGCTGACATGTTACATTTAATACAGTAGCTCAGAGGTGGGGAAACTGATTGTAAGTTTGAATAATTAATATTTGTTGTTAATATGGCACCAGAATACAGAACACCTGCCTCCATATTTAATTTTCTACCTGGGGTGGATGGATTTAATTTTTTTTAGAACAACGCTAAAATAATACTAAATTTTTGACATGACCTAGAGCAAGGTTATGAATTACAGTGTTAAACCTGCTGTTCAGTAGTCTCCCCCCCTGCCCACCCATGTGTAATAAACAACTATTAGGCTTTGTAACTATGAAACTAAATGCTCTTTTGCTTCCCAACAAACCTGGACTCCATGCACTCTCCAGACTGGATGGTTCTCACTGTGAATATGAGAATGAAGTGCTACTGCCCATCAGCACGGAGTCTGGTCCCTGACCGATAACGTCAGCAGGGTCCTGACGTAAATACCTCAGAGTACATGCACGCCTGTGCTGGTGGACTGTGGATCAATGTGCGCCAGCGTGTGGCAGAGCTCATCTTTTCCATGGTCTGCTATCGTCAGTGTAGGTGATCTTATGAAGATAAACTGGTCTGCAGTACAGCAACTGCTGCCAACAGGTGAGTTGTATATAAAAAGGCAACAGCTAACTGGACAGGTGGGACAGGTAAGGCAGCATGAACTCATAGTGTCCCACGTTACAGAGTCCTAACACCAGCAGAGTCCTAACAACAAGACACCCTGGGACTTCTGCATGGTTCAGGTCCGAACCAAATTTCTTCCCTCCTTCCCTGCTTAGTGCTTTTTCAGTCAATTTTATCTTAGGTTTATCTCCTTAACCCAAGCAGTATGCAGCTGAAATATATGGTATACTGTGGCACTGCTCTCAGAGCAGGTGGATTCAAACACCGTTCGTATTCACACCAAACTATAAACTGCTTGTGCCTATCACCAGATGAGGGGATGAGGGGAAAATAATCATGCAAAAGACTGATTGACTGAGCCTTGCTGTTCAGCGCTCATAGAACAAGCCCAATGTGTTATTTTGCATCATAAAACTTACGGAGAATTGAATGCATCCACACAGTAATGAGCCATTATGGCTCATTAGAGGCTCAGCTTGCAAAGTCCAAAGTGTACAAACAGATGCATATAGGAGAAATCTGAACTAAGAACTGTACCCTGCCCTCTGTCTGCATCAACCCTTTACACGTATCTGGTAAATGATTTATAAGCCTAAAGATAGCAAAGTATAAAACTGTATCGCTGTCTTCACTTTACCAAGGAAACCCTTCCTGAATAATTTGCCATGTCTCTGAAAATGTTTCAAATTTTGGTGTCTGCTCTGCTGTTTACAGGTAAGTGCCTGGCATCCTGTCTCATGTAATTNATGTAATTCCCTTCAGGCTTGTTAAATAGTCAGCTGGCAAAAAACCCTGTTACCACCAGAAGCACTGATGGAAGAGAATTAACTGGAAATCACTGCAGCACGGAAATGCAGGAGAGTGGATGAGCACAAGATTGCATGGCAAATTCTGTGAAATACAGTTTGATTCTGCTCCTTGTGACTACTTTTGAGTCTTTTACCGCTCCTGAATAAGGAGGAACGATGCATTTCTGACTGAAAGGCATTCTTACAGGATGATTTTCTAAACTGTTAAAATTGTAAAAAGAGCTTGTTGCCGTTTCTATGAAATCTTCCCTAAATATTATTCTTATCTCAACATTTATTGTTCATTGGAAAAAATTTCACAGGCGTTTATAAGGGCCCAAAATAATCTATTTCACAAGTGATTTCTGGAATGCCTGACTTGAATTTCTTTAGGGGACTGATTGTTTTAAAGCTCTCAGGCTGTCTGAACGCTGATCCTTCACAGTACTGTGTAACCAGGGCACCTGCAATCAAGACTCAACTTGCAAAACTCGGACCAGAGGGAAAATGGATGGGGCGGGGTTACCACATGCTCTTCCAAAAGCAGCACGCACTGGTACAGTCAACGATCAGTGATGCACATGCTGCAAGATTGATTTGTTTCTCACAAAATTAAAACAAACCAGGCCGGCAGTAAGTGACAGCTGACTTCCCAAGTGATTGCCTGCATCTTGACAAGATGCTCCATCCACATGCATGCATTAAAAGCATTTCTTAGATCTGAGTGTTCCAATACACATGCAGTAAATACATGATGTGAATAGCTAAGGCAAAATAAGGGAGACATAATTAGGCAATGATTAATCGTGGATTAATGAAAAAGGTTTTGTGAATTGGCACCACAGTCAGGTATAATCTCTCTCATGGGTTGGATTCACTTCCATGACATATGAACCTGAGTTTTGGCTGCAGTGAGACTCTGTAGGGAGATAAGGAGGTGGAAAGGGACTTTGCCCCTTCTGCAAGTTTGAGCTCACCTATAAACCTTTTCCCCTTATTTGTCCTTCCTGATCTGCTGTGCACCTGAACTGGGACAGTTCCTGGGTCCTTGCCTATCTGCTTGAACTTCACCTCCTTTCCACTGAGGGCCATTATAACACAGTGTCACCTGAAGCCAAGCTCGGAGCACAGCAGCTTGCAGCCCCTCCTTTTAGAAGACTTTACTTTAATCTCCTTTATGTCTCTTGTCTTGTTTACCCACTTTCCCAGGTTTCTATTCTTCAAAAGACATGAAGAACTACTTATTACTAATTTTTAATGAGCTCTTAAAAGTTTCATTGATTACAATCAGTTCAGTTTTTCATTAATTGTGAGTCCTTTCAGCAACAATGAAGGTGGTGGTGAAGTAAAACAGAGACCATAAGATTCTCATGAGAACCTTATTCTTCTTCATGCTTTCAACTTCGCTGCTATAAATCACTCCTCATAGTAAACCACAGTCACACCTCTGGGAACAGGCTTTTTGGACATTT
>VYZQ01019484.1:7647-41520 GCA_013400655.1 Mystacornis crossleyi
CCCCCCCCTTTATTCTCAAGAACACCAGAATACCTTTTGCCTCAAAAAGCACTAAGAACTTTTTGGACCAGTGTTTTTTTGACAGCAGTGGAGACAGTGCCAGGATTTTCATACTATGCCTCACCATTCGCCTTTACTCTCTTCTCTGTTAGTTCCCTTTAGAAAAAGTCATCACTCTTCCATTTTCTCGCTCCTCTGTGCTTTGCCAGTTCTCATCAGAGCCAAAAGACTCTTCACCGATTAGAAAAATATTCCAAGCTCCTATGCAAACCTCCTACAGCAAGAAAGGCTTCAGAAAGGAATGGAGAACAGTGGAGTATCAGAAGAGCATGCACACACAGTCCCACTGCTTTAAAGGTCATGACATACACAAAATTTTTATCATAATAACTGGCTGAGAGTGTCTATTTTATGCGCCTCGGAGCTTTTGCATCTATCCGTTAGAAAGTGCAACGAGGACTATAAAAGCATATGGAGACTCCTGCTGCCCTATTAATAGATGCAAGAAATAATAAAACTTTGCAAAAAAGAAGTCTTACACATCCAAAATCTCTCCCACCAAATGCCCACAGTAGTTGCTTATTCTCAAATATTCCTCAGAAAGTGCTGGCTGCAGGAATTCTAAATCCCCAGCTGCCAGCAGCTGCAGTGACCCTCAGCCAGCCTTCGAGCACTTCAAAGTGGAGGAGACTGTGGGTCAGTTGCCTGCACTCCCATGAGGGAACCTCACAGGGACACAGAGGGGACACTGCATTACAGAAGCGCCACAGGCTTCTAATCCCCCATAAAATCCCACAGCCTGGATTTGCTGCTGGTAAAATCTGCTCCACTTATGACACGGCATTATTGAAACTCACATTGCTGGAGGATAATTTAATCTCTTCTCTCTTCTATTTTTTTTTCCAAGGATATTTTCAAAAGCTGCCATTTAAGGCAGCTGTTTCGCAAGTCTGGCTGAAGCAGTGTGAATACAGAGCGAAGCATCAGACTTGCCCCAACTTCAGCAGGCAGAAGCACTGCACAGCTGAGCAGGACTCAGGTTTGACAATCTCCATCACTGTAGAGTATACACACAGATGCGCACACAGCAGAATATAAAAATGTTCCTTTAAACACATTTGCAACAAAAGAAAGGCTCAAGATAATCTCCATCCTGTGTTGGATGCAGGGAGAAACACAGTGACAAAGGATGAGGAAAAGGCAGATCTATTTAATGCCTTCTTGGCCTCAGTATTTAATAGTAAGACCAGTTTTTCTCCAGGTATCCAGCACCCTGAGCTGGAAGACAGGGATGGGGATTAGAATGAAGCCCCCATAATCCAGGAGAAAATGGTCAGGGATCTGCTACACCACTTAGATACACACAAGTGGGGCTGGATGGGATCCACCCAAGGGTACTGAGGGAGCGGGTAGAAGAACTCACAAGGCCACTGTCCATCATTTACCAGCAATCCTGGTTACCTGGGGAAGTCCCAGGTGACTGGAGGCTGGCAAATGTGACAGTACCTGGGAAGGTCAGATCATCTTGAGTGCCATCACGTGGCACGTACAAGACAACCAAGGCATCAGGCCCAGCCCACATGGGTTCATGGTCCTGCTTGACCAATCTTATCTCCCTTCTATGATAAGGTGACCAGCTCGCTGGATCAAAGAAAGGCTGGGGATGTTGTCTACCAGGACTTTAGAAAAGACTCTGGCACAGTTTCCCACAGCATTTCTCTTGGAGAAACTGTCTGCTTGTGGCTTAGACACCTGTCCAGGAAAGAGAAACCCAGGAAGCATTTGCAGGATGGGAGCCAGAGCATCATCACCAACCAAGCACTGGTGCCCTGGTACTGTACATCTGTTGACTGCCTCAGTCGAGGGCAGTTTATCAGGACTCCCAAAGGATGAATGAAACAGCTGAACCTACCCTAGACCACAGGTATCAGTCACTAGTTGAAAAGCACAGGCTATTACTTATTTTTCAGGCTGGACTCTTGCTGAAGTACCTGGAGAGGAATTGCTGCCCAGTTCCAGCAGCCAGAAGGGAAGGACTAAGCTCCTTTCAAAGTGCAAAAATTCCCTAGAACACAGCCCAGGGAGAGCTGCGTGGCCACTGCAAATTGGCAGTTAGAGAAAATAAATTGTAAGAGAGCATAACAGTGCCCTGAGTGGGGATTACTGGCAGGAGAAGGAAATCACTGCATTCTCAGCCCAGATAATAAAAGTCTGCTGCTTAGTAAAATGCCAGCTTACCTGAGAAAGTGCGCTGGTTCCTAAGCTGCAGCAACTTCAAAGGGGTCAGTGGCAGGGCCAGAGGAGCTCCGGATTAACCTACTGGCTGCCTCAGGCTGCAGGAGGCTCCAGCCAAGTCTGCCACTTGATGGGTTTATTTAAGAGATTATTTGATGCAGTTGCCTGAGCCACAAGGAGCCAGTGTAAGTGACCCCAGCAAGCCATTCCCATATGGCAACCCACTGGAGAGGGGAGAGCCAAAATCTGATGGTAGCTGCAGAGCTGGGGCAGCTGCAGAGATGACACCTCCAATTCCAAGTTCAGCAAGTGCTGCTTCACAAGCAGCTGAAGGTGTTTGGAAAGGTGCTGCCAGCCAGAAACAAGGTCTGTTCTCCTTTTGCCTCCCATGCCAGCTCACCAAAAACCAGCACCACAGAAGCTGCATGGAGCCACCTCCACACACCACTGCGACCACTGGGAGGAGGGACAGCAGGATCCACCATGGCAGTCAGGCACCATGACATGCCATAAGCTTCATGTTGCCTCTCCAGTAATGTTTTTTGCTGGTTTTGCTGTAAAGCCAAGCTTCCGACATGGACAGCTGCCCTACTCTGGGTGTCACACAGCACAGCAATCAAGTCCTCTTTGGCAATGGCTCAGCAAAGGTGAAAGGGCTGCACAGAAAAACCTGCTGCACCAGCAGCTCATCATCCATGGGGCAGCTGGGAAGGGAACAAAGATAGGTGAAGGTACAAGACTGTGTGACCCGTGCACCCCTCAGCATATGGATACCAACGCATTAAAACTGCGCCTATAACCTTGATTTTCCTGTTTCTTGACATCTAGACACATAAATCCTGCAACCATAAACACTCTCTGAGCAGGGAAGCTCCCACCATGGCTACTCCCACTTGCTCTCAGGAGCTGAGCTCGTAACTCCCATTTGCTCTTTTGCAAAGGATTGTTTGCTTAAAAACTTGCCTCCCCACACTTCCGTCTTAACTTGACCCCTAAGATACATCTTCACAGGGGAGGAATAACCTTTGTTATTCCACTACCAAGAGCCAGTAACAGCAAGGCTCAGGGTTTTCTGGGGGGAGAAAACCAGGCAAGTAATTCTAGACACCGTCATGGTGTCACCACTATTTCCCTATGCCCTCAGAAAAGCTCCAGGGCCATCTCCTCCAGGAGTTTGTGGCAGAGTGATGAATCCTCATGCACTATCCCAAACTGTAAAATGAATAGGAAGCTGATTTCCATGCAGCAGAAACCTCCCTTGAAGTCAACACAGATCACTGGCAGTCAGCTGAATTTTCCTCCGCAGATGACGATGACGCATTTTGTGATTCCCCGCACTTTCCCCAGGATACTGCTGCTTGGGAGCACCACAGGCTGCAAATGTGGCACACAGTGATTCCCTATACTGCATACGAAACCATTTTCAAATCCTACCAGCTCCACAAAATGCACTTTAAATGCCTTTTATGTATGAATATGCTCCTCCTCCCACAATGAAGCTCATCTGTGATGCAACTGCTCCAGGGTAGAAAGTGATCCAGCTCCTGAAGTTCAGTGGATTTGCTGAAGTCCCTCTTTTAGGTTTCGACGGCTGTCCTCATGTCCCTGGGTTTGCTCCCCAGGCCTGTCCCTGGAGGGTCCCTGCTCAAGGGCCTGACACCTAACTCTCTGCACAATGCATAGCAGTAGCTGCAGAGGTCAGAGAGCCTCTGGTCTGGCTAGACTTTACCTGCCTTGGCTCCACCTGATTTCTGGCACTTCCTTGCTGATGGCAAGACTTTTCCCTTCACTTCTCAGGACACAAATACCAAATCTGGAGAGAGCTTGGCACTGGAATGTCTCAGCCCACAGGAATCATTTCCACCCTGAGACAAAAGCACAGGTGTCCAGGCAGGACGTGGAAAATTCATCAGTTCATTAATCTATTCCTAATGCAATCACTGCATTTCCTGCAGGCCCAAGGTTCCCAAACCTTTAAAAATCCCTTACATCTAAAAGCCAAAACTGCTGAGCCCCTCAAAAACACTACACCAACGTCCATGGATTGGAATTCAAATGTTCACCAAAGAAATACTAAAAGTTTGGGTGTTTGTAAGCTCAACCAAATATTATCTGGCTCTTGCTGTGGCACTGCTCAGAAGTGGCAAAAGGAGCCAGGGGAATCCTCAAGTGAGTGAGCGCTAAAAGGAGGAAATGCTTCTTTAATATCTCCAGTGAATCAGACAACTTTAGCCCCATCACAACAGCCTGTGTTCTCAAAACACAAGAAAGCTCACCAAGAGAGGAACAACTGTTTGCAATAACGGCCTGACTGCCACAGGCACTACTGGTGAGATGAACCCCAAGTCATTTTTCAAACAGCAGGTAATATTTATTTACCAACTTGGAAAAGGTTTGCAATATACTGAGCAGAAAGGAAACAAAAAAGAGAATTTCCCCTGGCAGCAATAAGAGCAGCCTCCAGCTTTGTTCCGTTATGATTTACACTACACTTNGACGTGGATGCCATGAGAAGATTGTTCTTGTGGAAAAGTTCTATAGCTGAGCAAAAGAGACTTCTCTCACTCAATGGACTGACATAAGATTGTTATAGAGGGGCAAACCAGCTGAATTGCTTTTAAATTTGTGTCTTTATATTACAGGTGGATGGAGGAGGTGCCGGAGAAAAAGGGGGGTTAATTTGCTTTAATTCCTTTTTATTCCACTTTACTTTTAGTTGTAGTAATAAACTTCATTATATTCTTTAAGTTTGGTGCCTGCTTTGTATTCCTCCCTGTTCTTATCTCACAGAAAAGGGGAAAATGCGAACCAAACCACTACAACACTGCAAGTTTTTAACAACATTATCTGGAGACTAAAGCTCTTCTAAGCAGTATAATTACTTTTGTCTACGGCATTACAAAACCCATCAGATGGTGCCACTGCTGCTCTTACAGGGTTTGTTTCTCTGAGCACATTTGGGTTTAAAGCTTATGAAATTTTTTTTCCCAAATATTGACACAGACTTTTGGATTACTTTTACAATATTGTCACCCTAAAAATTATGGTCTCAAGCTCCCAAGCTTATGAGATTAACTTCAAAGCATTAGTAATAAAAAGTGGAACAATTCAGTTATTCTGTCTTCTTAATTTTAAGCCATCAAGGTTTGCACTTTCTACCTTTGCTCCATCACCACCAGTCCAAGAGAGCAAAGGTCCAGTTTTTAAATGAGACAGGGCTCCTTGCAGCTCCATGCCAACTGCCTTCACTCCCACAGGAGCCAAGTTACAAGTTTCCAAGCCAGTGTTGCTCATTAGCCATTGCGAAATCCTTACACTTTTGTCAGAAAAGCATCTTCTCCTAATTATCTGTTTCTATCAAGACGCCAAGCTCCAAAGCCATTTATTCTTAATTGTTCAGCTTATCTAGTGCCCTGGCAGTTTGAAATACACTCCCTGAAGTTTCTAATAAAAATACTGTATGATCCATCTCACTATACCCACTCACACTGCCCTGAAAACGGGCTTCTGTTCCAGTCCAGGTAACAGTCCAACTGTTACACAATTAGTCACATTGTGGTTTTCCTATTTAATATTCATATCCTGCACACAAAAACTTTGTTAATGCAGACAGTAGAGCTCACCAACACAAGCTGCTACTGGCCGAGAAGCAAGAAATCAAGAAATGCTGGTGCCCACAGATCCCCACTTCCAACCAGCCCCTCACCTGGACTAGACCCTTCCTGGAGGGAGTTCAGTGTAGTGCTCGGTACCCCACGCTGGCATCCACAAGTCATGACAGCAAAAGGCAGGGTCAGGGGTGCTGGAATAGACCACAGACAGGCAATGTTTTTTTTGAGAGGCACCAGGATGCCTTGAGAGATCTCTAGAGATCCTTGGGAACACCCAAGTCAACACAGGAAACCTACACTCCAAGTGAAAGCTAAAAAAAACCCCCAAAATCTCACAGCAAACACCTCACAAGAACAACTCTGCAGTAAAATCTTTTCTGAGGCTTCGTGCTTGAACACGTGGCTTTGGAGATTTTTATTAAATATGGGTCGCACATCCATTGTATAATCTGTTTTCCTGAGCATCAAGAAAGATAACGCTTCGTGCCATGACAGATGTGTCAATGCTTAACAGATTCCTGAAAATTTAATAAAGACACAGTTAAAAATGCAAACAGTCGAGGCTGGCACAAGTGGTGAGTGAACATGATTCTTTATCAGAATCAAAGGGCAAGGGCAATAAGGGCCTGGAGAAGCAGGCTCAATCCAAGCCCTGGGAGTACAAGCTGGAAAAGTAAAGAGAGAGAATGTAAGAGGCTTCTGCAGCTAAAAGGTAGCTCTGGTAGAGGTAAAGGTTGTACTGGTAACCTGTCAGATAAGAGAAAGATAAACTTCTCTCCATGCCCCCCATGCCTCCATCCTGACGCTAAAACCCACATGAGGCCCGGGTTCAAGTTCACCTTCCCCATTTCTTTTATCCCGAATGCTTATTTTCTTTGCTCCTAGTCTCTCTTACCTCTCCAATTTACTGCAGCGACAACAGACTCCATCTACAACTTTTAATTCAAGCCAGGTGCTCAACCAGGGAGCACAGTCCAGTGCAGCAGGAATAGCTACAAAAACCTTGGGAAAAGGACCTCTCTGCCCTGGGTAACTGAGCAGATATCACAGACCCAGCATTTTACCATTGCAAAAGCACATCGAGGATTGTTTTGTTTTTATTTTTAAACACAAAGTGCCTATTGCCCCCCCCCGGAAAAAAAAAAAAAAGACAACCAAACTAAAAACAAACAAAAACCCCAGAAAAACAAACAAACAAAACAGAAAAACAACAAAACCCCAATAAAACCCCAGTACTTGGTCACCCACACAGCCTTATTTTACTAATTGGATACTGCAACATCCACCTAATGGGGTTATGAAGATATCAAAAAAGCATTCAAAGATGAATGACAAGCAACACATATCAAGCAGAGGGCAAGTGATTTCATGCATTCCCACCTAAATTTACAAGCCAAACATTTCTAAAGACCAGGACACCAGTTTGCATAATTCCACCATGTATTTTAAACTAAAAGTTATAAGAAACTTCTGAAAAAATGCAAGCTTAGCAAACTCCTTTATTCATCAGAATAAATGAAGATAAAGTAAGCCACCAGGTCAAGTTGAGCTTGTATTCAAAAAGTCGAAAAAAATCTTTGGAAGCGCATTGGTCTCAGTAACTTTAGAGCAAGGCAGATCTGAGACAGGCTTTCCAGACTCCCTTTCATTCCAGAGGGCTTTTATCAGCCTATTAACGCTCCAACAATGGAGAGCAGACTATTTATTTAAGCAGCAAATTCCTTCCTTAATAATCTCTCCTGGCCAAATTCTCTTTAAAGTTATCTCAGCTGTCTGATGAAAAGCAAATAGCTGAAGATCAGTTCTTGATCCCTATAGTAACATGTAGGACTTGCACTTATGTCAGGGCACCTGTTGACCATTCTTTAGTTACTCCAGCCCCTTTATTTCTGTTATTAATTTCCTACCTGTGCCAGCAGAACTTGGGAAAGCCATTTACTCCATAACATACAGCAACCAGTATCGCTGTAACTTCCCCCTAAGGAGTGACTGTTTCCAAGACACAGAACAACGTCCAGGTTCTCAAAAGCAATTCAGTGATTTTCAAGCTGGTTTTGTCTCAAGATACCTCGGAGAAAGACAGATGTTTCCAACATGGAAATAAGACTGTGGATCACCTCAGGAGCACACGTGCAATCAGCCACTCCAATGCTCCCTGGCAGCACCTGACTCACTGAGCATATGCAGAATATTTTAGCAGCATCTTGCTCAACAGGGGGCAGGGACCCCAACTCCCCTCCTGTCTGAAACGCCACAGGGGCTGACACAGGACACCATACCCACAACAGCACCTCTGTAACAGGACTCAGGGCATGCCAGGCACACAAACACCAGGCATTAGCTCCATCCTTAAAAAAAGGAAGACCTACCCATGGCCCCAGTTTCCAGCCTGAGCAGTCTCCAAAAACTAGACTCACTTCTTCTCTTCCTTCCTCTGTGGTACCTTGAGTGGGGCCCCCCGAAACACTGTTGGTTTTGCTGGGGGGAGATTGGGTATTATTTTGTTTGTTTGTGAGGAAGGGTGGTTTGACGGGTTTTTTGTGGGTCGTCTTTGTTTGAGCAGGGGTTGTTTGCATGGCTTTTTCAGTGGGTTGTTGGTTTGGAGGTTTTCTGTGGGTTCTCTTTGTTTGATTGGTTTTGACTTTGGTTTCCAAGTTGGTGCATGGGCAGGTCCCAGCCCAGGGAGGAAGCAGAAGGTGGGACATCACCTGGTGATGTTCTGGTGGCACCAGCTGAGCCCATGGGTGGTCCATACCCAGCATTCCAAGTGGCTTCTGCATCTTGGTTGTCCTGGCTCAAAGCCCTGGTTTGATTAACACTCATTTTACAAGGAAGATGTTTTATCATCTCCTTCTTCCCCCCGTGAGAGTAAGGCAACCGTTCTAACAGGAGCACAGGATGATAATTTTGCTCTCAAGAGCAAGACTCAACCACAGCTGCCAGGAATCGATCCAAGGCTCCACTGCCCTCTCCAGAGAGGCTTTCCTTCAAGAACATGAATAATCCTCTGCAAAGTAATGGCATTATTCATCTCTGGAAAGTTCCTCACAGGCTTAAATCCTTTGCTGAATACAGGGGCCACGTGTTCAGCTGCATTCCCAGTAAATTAAAATTCAGCTTGTTCTTTTTCTGAAGAACGTGGAGAGTACTGATCGATAACTTTACCAGAAGTTTTATGGCAGCTGCTTTTCTCAGTAATAGAGCAACCACTGCTCAGACATGGTTTAACGCATAATCTCTAGATCAATATAACTTTTGATTTATAAATAATGATAACACAAGGAGCAAGGACAAATATGCCTGGGTAAAAAATAAACAGCTTTTCCAAATGATACTTTCATGGTAGTCCTTTCAAAATAAAGATTGTGTATGTTATAAAAACCAACAACTCTTGGTTTGTTTAAACCAAAACAAGAGATTTATTGTTGAAAAGAAAAAGTTAATATAAAAGGTAAAAAGTCCAGGCACAGGGATCAAAAACACTTGAGCCGGACCGGCTACAAAACCCCAATGCAGAACCCTGCCGACACTGGGCTGGCTCTAGCTAGTCCAGAGCCAGAATAACTTAATTAGGTTTCTAAATAGAAATTGTGACTGAGTGCCACAGTGTCGGCTCTCTCCCTCAGCTAATCTGAAGAGAGAAAGGACAAGACGCTTGCTGTGTGTGTCCTTTTAAATGCTCTGCTCCCTCCCAGACACACCCACAGTCTGCCCACAGTCCAGCCTCCAAGGCGTGAGAAGATTGGAGGGGAGAACTTCTGAGGTAATCCCTTTCCACCAATGGCTCGCTGCTGCTAGGGGACAGCTGGAGGGGGTGATGTCATCTTCCTTTTGGCGGGAAAGGTTCCTCATTTATATGTCATGGAGCTGAGCTGCAGTCCCTCAGAGATGGGTTAAAAATAGCTCTTGGGATGCTGCCTGTGAGGGTTGTTGGAGTCTTCTGGAAAGGGAGACACTTACAAAGGGGTTATTAAAACTAATCAACTCAATAAAAGGAGTAACCCAACTAAACATAGTAACTCTTAATATTTCCAATAACTTCTAATATAATTATTCATACCAATAGTCGAGAAATGGGAACAGGAATCAGTGCTAAACATATAATCAGAACCTTTGAACAATTTTCAGTGGGGAACAACAAGGTCCAACAATAATTTTTAACTTTTCTATAACTGGAATAATCAATTTTAATTACTTTAACCAATTAAACATGTGAACTTTGAACCATTAACTATGCAAAAGCCAACTAAGTCAATTTCACAATTGACATGTATTTCAAAAAGCTGCATGTGGAAACCAACACAGAATATATTACCTACAAAGCTGAAGGTTCATCTTCATCATTACACTGTTCTGACTTGTCTATTCTGCAACTCTTGTCACATGTGACTCTCTTGGTGGCATTTGTTAAGTATTAGATGCTTATAATTCCAAAATCCCCCTGTTCCCAAGGAAAAGTTACCACCCAAAGAGACCTCCTGTCTGACCACTTCCACACAAGGTCTATGTCCATACTGCAAATGTTATGTCTATTATGAAGTGTTTCCTAGGTGTCAAAAACACAGGTCGGAGAAGACTGTTAGTCCTGAATATTTTTTCAATTACTGTACATGTTAAAATGATCCCACCACAAATAGGTTGCAAGAGATATACTGGAAAATCTGTTAACTCACTGTAAATCTATTTAAGGTGGGAATTCATGCCTTGCAGAATTTTACCATTAGTCCTGAGAATTAGTTTATTTCTGGACAGGGAGGGCAGAGTCTATGAGGGTCATTTCAAAGACATACTGCACCATGGGCTGTCTAAAATGGCCCCTCTGCAGGTATTTAATGTCTTAGTGAACCTTTGAGTAAGTGCTTGCACACTTCCCTCTACAGACATCCTCCACTGAATAAGAAAAGGCATCACCTTTTTCTAAACCTTCACATTGCTTCTCCTGCCATCCATATTCTCCTCTTCCAGTGGAAGCACTGACATATTTGAGAGGTTATAACAATTTAGATACAATTATTCAGTTGCTTTGGGAATCAACAGCTGATTTTTTTTTACATCCATGGAGAAAAACCAAGGGGGAAAAGAGCTCAGGTTCAAATACAAAGAATTCTGATCCAAAGACAACTGCCTCCCCCTACCCCAAGCCTACCACTGTTCCTGCCAGGAGAACACTTTCCTTTGAAGAGCCATTTTCTTTCACTTCTTGTCAAGAACCAAAAATTTCTTTTCCTGTCAGGTTTGCACTTAACTGAACGGCTCAAGCACATCAGAGATGGATTCTTTTTGATAACAAAATAGTGGGAGTTTTAACAGCCTCTAGAAATGAAAAAGCAGAGCCAACCCATTTTCCAATCTTTGAATTGATCATTTGCTGCTTGTGGGAAGTGGTGGAATCATCATCCCTGAAGTGTTCAAAAGATGTGTGGACATGACACCTGGGGACATGGTTTAGTGATGAACACAGAGGTGCTGGGTTAATAGTTGAACTCAATGATTCTGGAAATCTTTTCAGACCTTAATGATTCTGTGATCTGAGTTCAAATCTCCCTCACTCAAGCCACAGCTGAGCTCCAGCACCATGCAGCACCATAGCATGGAAAAGATCCTTGGGAAGACAAATGAGGAGACCTGTATGCTTGTGTTTGGCACCAGGAAAAAAAATTAGTTCTCAACATGGGCGAAGAGGCGTGAACATCCTCTTTGCAGACAGTATCCCATACTTATATCAAAATCCATTTTCCTGTTTGAAATACATAGCATTCTACAAACATTCTCGCTTTTCTCCAAGGTTTTCAGCTTCTCACACAAGACCCAAAGACCTTGGAAGGTCCCTTTCCCAAGGCCCTTCCTGGAGATCCCTTAGAACAGCCTCACCCCTAGCCAGGACAAAAAGGGTAAAGCACCAGGGCAGTTTGCCCACAGTTGACAGGCAGTCTACACTTCCATCTAGGGATACCCTGAGCCCTCAACAGAGGGACCTCTGGAGGCAGGGAAAGAGCTGGGGACAGCAGAAGAGCAACAATACTTTACGACATCCTTGCATCCTCAAAAACATTTCTGAAAACACTTGGTCACAGTCACGTTGCAACACTGTGGCTACCCTCCCCATGTGCTTCTCCATTACGAACATTTTACAGATTCCCTGGAACTTCAAGGCAGCTGAAAGCGGGTGAACAAAGCTGAGACAGGTTCTCAGCAGGCTCACAAAGGCTCAGTCCATGGCTGAGTGAAAAGCGATCAGATGGGACAGACTCACTCCATTGCTGACACTTCTCTTCAAACTCAATCCATTCACTGTGACAGATTTTGGAAAAGCTCCTCCTGACGTCCAGAAGCAGCAGCTCAGAGCAGGCCCCCACAGACACAGACCCAGCCTTTCTCTTAAGGTTCCAGAGTGGGGCACAAAGCACTTCTTCCGCCTCGCACATAGCAGCAGCTCCGCTATTGCTGAGCCCGAGGCTGCACTGCAAACCTGCCTCCTCCTCCTCCTGTTAACAGTTCAACAGCATTTTACATGCTCAAGAAACCTAAAGTGGAATGAAACCACAGTGGCAAAACCTAAACTGGCAATGTAAAAAGCAGTTCCTGCCCAGGATGGCTGTGAAGGGAGTGTGTTAAAAGCCGTCTGGAACAAGAGCCATTAAAATCTGCAAACTTGCAGCTCTCTGCTGAACTGCCCCCAAACACCAACCCCACCTCTGCCCAGACAAAGAGTCCATGTGCGCCAGGGCTGCAGAATCTTCCCATAAACACTCTTATTTTAAGCAAGTTTAACTGGGGAAAGGTCAGCACCAGTAGCAGCACAACATGTGTTATCAGTTAAACCAACTCAGCAGCTATCAGTTAAACCAAGACCACTTGGACACAAGCCAAAGCAAAGATCGTCTGTATTCCAGGCACCCAGATGAATCTTTAATACCCTACTAAGCCTCTGTGTTTTATGTGCAGTCTCCATGAAGTCTGCATGGGATGTTTTTAATTGCACATGAATGAATTAACCATCATTAACCATGAATTAAACAGGCTACAACTTAAAAAAAAAAAAAGGTTAACAAGATAAAATGCTGAAAGTGTCATCTACATCTCTGCTGTCCAGAGCCATTGCTGTGCTCCTGGTTTCCCATCATCAAGCATTACCTAAATTATCATCTGATTTGTATATACAGTTGATAGTGTATTTTTCTCCACCAAAAAGATGAAATAAAGATTAAAAGTTTGTTTAATAAACAAACTTTTAATAACAACGATTGTTTTTTGCAAGGTCATATTTTCATACTTTATCATTTAAGGGGTATAAATACCATCTAGGTTCCAACTGGCCCACTCCCCGCTTCAATAACTGATAGTTATTGAGGTTTCACTTTTGACAAAGGATGAATCTATTCCCAATTCCCACCGGAACTGCTCTCAGAGCTTGCACAATCTGTTATTTTCCTGAAGCCCCAGCTTTGGACAGAGCAGATTACATAAAGACCTCAGTTTACAATTAAAAACTGTTATAAATGCATATTATATAATATTGGCTTTTTGCAAATAATTAAGTGAATGCTGTATAATGTTAAAGTAGCTTTGCTATNCAAAAACCAAAACAATCCAGCCCTTGCTGTTGTAGGGAAAGGCTTGAAACTGTGACCTGTAGCACTGGCAGACAAGAAAAGTAAAGTAAATTAAGGAAAACCTCACAGTGTATCATGTTTCAAGCTTACCAGTTTTAATGCCGATCACATTGTTCTTGGGGTTTTAATCGAGATTTTGTAATGCCTCGAGGTTATGGGAACTGAAAACCACATGCTTCCACTCAAGTGAGACAGTAAAACATTTTGCAAATTCATCTTTCCTATGAAGATGCTCATGTTCCATCCTAATCTTTACTTCCCTACTAAAACAAAAACATACCCAAATCTCCCAAAGACTGACTAGCCTAAGATACAGTGCCATAAAACCCCTAAGCATTTTTACTCCTCTTTCCAGAACATCAGGGTAACCCTACCCTGATCTGAGGGAGTCCCAGCCTTTACCTTTATATATTAACAAACCCAACCAGTTTTAAAACATGGGCATCTTACCCTTCCCCATTTCCCTGGCTGACATGCCATTTATCCCCAGACCAACGAGCAGTATGTAAGTACAAGATGCCATTTCAAACAGCCACAAACCACAAATGATTCCTCCCAGGTGCACCACTGGAAATTCCGATGTGCTTTCCCCACAGGCTGAGCGACACCTGAGCCGGGACCCTGAAGGGACTGGGGCTCCCACCCTCCCCAGCACCAGGGTGTGATGGCACCCCCAGAGCCAACCATATTCCAGTGTAGAGCTGGGAAAGGAAAATCAGGGAGAAAAAGCTAATTTCCTTTGCTCCTGAATGGGTAATTAGGTACAGTTCCTGTCCTAAAGCAAAGAATTTCTGTTGGCTTAAGCAGCATGAAAGGAATGCAATGAAATGTAAGGAAAAAGTACCAAATGCAAGGAAAATGTAAGGTAAAAAAAAAAATTTAGCAAGTGGCAGGTTTGTGTTTAGCCATGCCAGTACACCGATCCTCATACAGGAGGGGGAAAAAAAGAAGAAAAGGAGTATTACAGGAAATGTTGAGGGCTTCTCTCTGAGCTTTGCCACCCTCATGTAACAAACAGAACATCATTTCAATTCCTCACTGTTTTTTGTGAAAGGGGACTGGGAGTCCCCACAGCTGGTTTCTCAGCACATGCATCTCAGTTTTTCTCTCCACCAAGACAGTGGACAGTAACATCAACTAGATGATTAAAAAAATAAAACAGTAAAGAAGCAAATTCTAAATTGCTTCTCGTCCTTCATGTTCCTGTGCGAGCCCACTCTGCATCAGTCCACTCTTCTTCCAGCCCAGGCCTGAAGTCTTAAAACCCTGTCTGCAGAGAGAATTAGGCTGGATTTATTGCAAACACCTCCTCTGGACACTTGTAAAGCAATCTGAGAGCACCTAATGGATTTAGGATTTAGCTTAACTGGTGAAACACAATAAAGAGATTAAGAACACAATCACAAGCAATTGAATTAGCACATCCTTTAAAAGCTATGACCATCAGCAAGGTCCACGAGTAACTACTAAGCAGGGAAAAAGTGGAGCAGATATGCAGGGCAGAGAATGGGGTTTCCTCCAGCAGATTGTGGGGAAGGTCTCTAAAGAGCTGCACAGGGCAGCCCGCATTGCAGGTACACAAAGCTCTCCATTTCTAACGTAGTAAACCCTTGGCAAGAGGACGTAGTTGGTACAAGCTTATCTGTAGAAATGAAAGCTCACATAACTACTGGCCATTTAACTTTGGAAAATGTATTCAAAGAGAATGAACAAGTTTAAAATAGCACACTGCTGGATGCAGACCCATTCTCATGGGTGACCATCTACGTGGATACCTTCAGGATCTAGCCAAGATCTTACAGCCTCATCTGACCTCACTACATCTCACCAAATAACACTGTATGAGGCTGTGTGCAAGAGTTTCATGTGCTCTGAATGTGCAAGGTCTTTTTGGAGCATGGCAAGGCACATTCTTTCTTCAGTTTTACTGCGTATTTCCATGTGTTTCCCTGAGTCCTCTTCCCCTCCATCTCCACTCCAGCACACTCTGCTGGGGGATGCAGGGGAGCAGATTACGTATCAACCTCTCTCCCTGCTGGCACTTCTCCTCCAGCTGGGCTGAGACATGGTACAGGGAGGTCTTTGGGTAGCAGGAATTGAATCAGCTCCAAGAAGTTACAGCAGCAACTCCATCAGCTCCTAAATGGCTTGGCACCACCTTGCACCAGCTGCAGCACCTTCCAGCCTAATTCCCAAGAAAAGGCTCATGAACAGATTTATAAAACAGGTTTTTTTCACTCCAGAAGAAAACATGAACCATATTCTGGTTTCATGTTCACAGAGACTCCACACAGAAGAAGAGCCAGTCTCTTCTTACCATCCTATCAGTCACATTCCTTCCTGCAAGATTTGTTTCCAAGCAAACAGAAACACTGATAACCATCCTGCTAATGCCCTGAAACTGCACATCTTCAGTTCAAACAAGTCCTACACTATTTCTCTTAGTCCTCACCAACATACCTTCATTTCAGAAGAAGCCATCCATATTCCTCGGTCTCAGAATAATTCTTCTTCAAACAAGTTGCAATAAAAGGTTTCCTCCCAGCTCCAGTATCATGTGAGAACACAAGTATCTAAATATTTTGGCTGTTGGAATTATATAATGATAGCCTAGCTTATTGCTTCATCTTTTATCAAACTTAGTGAGGCTTCCAGACATTTACACTCCCAACAGAACTTCCCTTACTGTAAAATCTTTTTTATTGACAATTCAATCATGTCAGGTTTGGAACAGCAGACGCACTGATTTGATCAGCTATCACTGGATTTACAATATATAAATGACAGCATCATATCTATCCCATGTCGCAAGCAGCTGCCTTTTATTGATTTATATTCTACTAGCAAGGAAGAAAAATTGCAGCACAATGTAGTGGTATAGTCTCAGATCAATACCAATTTTTTTCTTAATGACACAAAGGCCAAGATAAGGACAGCACAAGTCAAAGCCAGACAGATCAAATTTGCCCAATACCCCTTTCAATTACTGAGGAACATACGCAGGGATATGTAACATTAAAGCTGAGGGGAACATTATCAAAACTCTTTAAAATTCCAACAGGCTTACAAGGTTGCCTAACATCCCCACAGTCCCTGGCAATCACGATGAAGAACCCTGGGCTGCCCAGCTACATCAGCCCAATGTGCTGCCTTGCCAGCCTTTGAAGCCTGAAGGCTGAGACTTCCCTGAAGAATGTGAAAGACCAAATCTGGCTCCCCAAGGAAAGGGACCTCTGCTTTGGTACTAAAAGTCAGTAGCAGTCAGCAGGTTCCTGATATCTGCTCCATGGCCACAGCTTTGGCAGTACCCAGAGCACCAGGGTGCTGGCATGGGGGGCCTGGTGTGCTGGGTACCACTAACACATTAACAAAGAATGTGGCAAAAAAAGCAGCAAATGGCATTTCTCCTCTCCTTGGTTTAGCCCCTCTCCTCTGGATAGCCCAGAGACAGCGGTGATGGTCCACAATGCCACCTCCCCACTCCTCAGCAAGTGGTGCCCCTATTCCCTAGCATCCCTCCTAGGTGACAGAGGAGGAGGGAGTGCAGATTTAGATCCTGTCCCACACTTTCTACCAGCCAGCCTGAACCCACAACCCCTACTGGGCCACAGTCTGGCAGCAGGAGGACCCCACCTGAGGATGTGCTCCTCTTCCCAGTACCCTGCACAGCCCAGGCAGGCTCCATGTGGTCCAGGCACACTTCAGCCACTGCACAGAGCACCAGCACAGGCTTCAGGATTAGCACTCTTTGAGATAATGTGTCCATCTTCAAGAGTCCAACTCATCAACAATAGAAATGTCCTAATTATTCCAGTAGTGCCAGTATTTCATAAATCCAGTTGTTGCTTAATGAGAAGTTATAAGAAAACCCTTTCTTCATTAACTTTTCTGCAAGACACAGAAACAGCAACTTCCCACTCTAACTAACCCTCCACACTCAAGCAGCTTAAATTCCCATTTTTAACTGGCAACTGGAAAGCAGCACTGTCATGATTTATACCTCTTCTGTACTCCGAGTTTTGATAATTACAAGTTCTGTATGGCTTGTGATTATTCTATTTGCACTGTATGAATTACAAACCCAAACATGTTTGGAAATGAAAATTCATGTGCTGGCTCAAATACAGGCAATGTGACAGTGAAGTGACAAAATAAAATCGGCCCAAGGCTGTGGTTGAAACAACAGTGCCCAGGATCAGCCCTGAAAACTAGTTTGGGGCATTTAAAAAAAAAAAAAAAANAAAAAGGCAGTTAAAAGTTTTCTCCCTCCTCCACTTCTTTTCTGGAGGCAGAAAAAGGCAGAAGAGCTTAGATAATTATTAATTTATATGACCTTGCTATGTGTGCATTCCTCAGCTCTTTAAAATGCATTTAGAGCAGTCAGTGCAAAAAGCCATTGAGCCAAGAGTGTGCACAGGCACACAGTTCACAAGGCGACACAAATTTAAAAGCTAAGTGGGAGGAAATCAAACAGTTCCTTCTGATTACTCCCTCAAAATTAAATGCCCCTCACCTAAGTGCTGCGGTCTTTTGGTCACAGCAACTTTCACACACAGTGCTGACCACTGCAGGAAGGCAAGACCAGCTCCTGGCCACAGAGGTGAACAGCCCTGGGGTACCCAGGTGATGTGGCCAGCATCCCCAGAGAGGGACAGGGACCACTCACTGCACCGATGCATCAGAGTCCCCTCGGACACAAGAGGACCCAGTGCTCCCACTACACGATATTCCCACCCAAACACATACACAACAGGCCAGTCCCAGCACTTCACAGCTCAACGTGGTGCTCACTGTTCTGCTCCTTGTGCTGTTTCACATGCCACAGTCTGCAACACCAAGACTTCCAAAGACAAACAGGAAACAGGGTTCAGGAGGCACCAACAGCCTTCCCCAAAACCCCAGAAACAGAACCCGAAGTTCTTGTGGCAGGTCTACCTAAGCCAGTCATGTAGTGACCAGCTGCATTTGAGATCATGAATCTGTATTCATGTGTTTGCAGAGCTTTAATTGGTTTACCTGGTTTAACAGGTCTATAAAATAAGGCTCATTTGAATATATTATTTGTCTCAGTTTTATAAACCTCCATGACAATTTCCCATCTTGAGTAGATGTGACCCAGCCTCAGCAGTCACCATCTGCCCACCTGGAGACTACATACCCCCATTTCCAACTTCTTTTTAAGAGAACAATTTCACATTTGGGTTAACTCTGGGAGTTTTTTCCTCCCCTGCATTTCAAGATCATTAGAATCCATCCTATAAATCAGTCTGTCCTTTCAGTGCAATTATTCTGAAAAAAATACTATGTAGGTGTGAAACTTTTCACTCAACAGTGGCCACACTCCAAAAGCAACTGGAAAAATGTTACTTCCACTCTGAAAAGCAAACACTGATTTTTAATTGCCTAAAAGGATGACACAATTTCCATTTCTGTTGGGAGATTACTTCCTTGGAATAAATATTTATTGATACCTACATCTCACCTACTTAGTCATTTACTTTCTTAAAAATATGTACATTTTAAAACGGGTTTACTTTTTCTGCCATCATAAAAAATGCAGGCTGCATTTCTCATTCATGAGGTTTCATTTTTAATCTCTCATCTCAGACAGGTTCAGGTTGCATTTGTGGTGAGGACTGGCATGAGAAAAATAAAACTTTACTTTTAGAAGAAAGACTGAAAAAAGCTGAACTAAACTCTCAATTTCTCCATTGTGTTTGCCTCAGAGAATCCCACAAGTCCTTGTGGCAGCAGATGCAATTTGATTTTCATACTGGGTCCTTGAGTCACACTGTTCCCAGAGCACATTAACTCAACATTTAGAGATACTGGTTTTTAAAGCCGTTTGAACATTAAGTTCCTGCATATTTCTAGTCTTCAGGGCAGTAAGAGGAGCAAGGGTGGTAATTAATTTCTCCCCCAGAGATAAAAAAAAAAAGTCAACCTCAGATAAAAGCTTTTCCTGGAAAATGGCAAAACATATCCCACAAACATAGCAGCAGAGATGCAGAGCAAGTGCCACCGCTGTGCCAGCTACAGCAAATGGCCTGGATGGAGTCTGCTCCAGGTTTTCCAGGTCCACCTTTCATGCAGAGCACACTGGCTTTGGCTCCACTGCTTGCAAATTCAATGCAGCTTGTTGTTAAATCTCTGCTAAAAGGCACAAGAACTAGCAACACAGGGCATCTCAGCAGGAGCTCTGGTATCATTTGCCTGGACAAGGAAGGAGCCCAGCACCATGGAAGGGTTTACTGACATGCTTGAGCCCATTATTTTTAAAGGATTTGTCCAGCTTCTGAAACTGCTGTCCTCCAACACCAAGAAAACAAGTTATGCCCCATTTACTACACTCAAGAGAGCAGTCAAGCATCTGCTGTGCCAGCTGAGGGCAAAACGATGCCATCCATGGAAGGCTGAGGGAAAATTCACTCATGCACAGAGCAGTTAATTCCCACAGGACTGCACTGCAGGAAGGGCTGATGGTTTATTAAAAGCTTTCACATGATTTCTGGATTCTTGCTTTCCTCCCATACCAAATGTCTTAGTTTGAAAGACAGGNTAATAAAACAGCATTAAAACAACTAATAGCATATTGTAAGAGTCCTGGCTGCCTAATGATAATATAAAAATCCTTTGGTGTGGAAGGCACGAAGTGCAAGTTGGGACAGTTGCCTGGGGCTCAGTCAAGTCTCAGATAGATCTTCAGTATCTCTTCCAGGACTTCAGCCCATTCAACTCAGAGCTCAGTTCCCAACCTAGGCAGCCCACCACCTCCATCACAGGGCATGTGTGACTGCCAACATCAGTGCAGGAGAGGCCAGAAATCATCCTTACTGACTCATGCAGGAAGATCTGCTTGATACTGCCCAGTTGCATCCTTATCCTTTCTACCTTATCTTGCTTCCCCCTTGCTGGTAAAAGAAATGTCCACTGGCCCAAGATCACCCACCCTTCTGCCCATCCCTACCATGTGCTGTTTCTGTACCTCTCTCAAGGGCTCAGTTCAGAAGCTGTCAGTCTTTTTATGCTCTGGAAAAAAAAAAAAATGAAAAGAAGTCTTGCTCCTTTGTTGATACAGGTCTCAGGCATCACTCATCCAGTTGGTTTTGACTGCTTCATTGTCAGGACTTTCTAAACAGGATGATGACCCAACACTGCAGGTGGCAACTGCAGATCTATTGCATTGAAAAATAAATGTTTTGCAGTCTTGCAGGAGAGATGCCAGGGTGATTTTATCCAAGAATGCCCACGGCTAATAAGCTGCTTAGAGAAATTCTGGAAACCTGCCTTGGTAAGAATCTCTTCCTCAGCTCTCCACTGAGTTCATGCATCAAAGGGATCCTCAGTCCAGGAGTTCATGGATCAAAGGGATCCTCAGTGTTGTTGTACAAAGTGGTCTTTAATACCCTTCTGGCTGCAAAAAGGACCTTCAATACCTCACATCCAGCACTTAACTGCTGTGGGGATGTGTCAGCCATCCCAGCTCCAGGGCTGTGTCCAAAATTCTCCATCCTGCAGCTGGTAAGAGCAAAAGAAATGGGGCACAACATCAGAGCAGCCCCCACAAGGGGCTGAACAGAGTAAGGTAAAGCAGCAGGCCAGCAGTTATTAGACAGTTATTGCTAACATTGGAACAATTTTTTTTGTTTGTTTTTTAAAATTTTTTTATTTCTGAACTGTTATGCTGTGGAGCACATCTGTACCTCCACAGTACCCATATCCTGGCCCCTGGGACACCTTCACGTTAGCAAAGGACCAGAACAAGAACCACCAAGGTGCCTTCAACAAAAAGGTGAGGGAAGAGAAGAGCAAGAAAGCAATGGGTGGGTACAAGGCAGAGGAGAGCAAGGGGAAGGATCAGCAGCAGGAATTCTGTGACCTGTGATTGCAGCTAATAGTTGTTTCATCTGCTTTGAGAAAGACCTGTATCAGAAACTTTTATATGATGGACCAATTTCTGGCTTGTACTCCCGACTGACAACTGAGCCCAAAAAGCCTAACACAGCAACAGGCACACGCTCTGCTGAGTTCATCTGGCTGTGCCTGGGGAGAAGGAAATTTCTTCCCTTTGCATCCTTTGCAGAATGAGGCATGAACAGCCATCACTCCTATCTGCACACACCACTCTGCTCACAGTTAGTTTACTCGCATAATTCCTAATTCAGGCACATGCATGAAAAGTGAAACAGATCCTGTGTGCAGAAAAGTGGTATTTACTGATGGAGATCATTTTTGCAGCTGATGGACTAGAACTGTTCCCACTGTGTGCTGTAATGCTGTACTACTGACAGAGCAGGCATTTTCCTGCTTTTCCTATATTTCCTCACAGTTAGTCACCCGAATCTGCCACACTAGAAGCAACAGGAATTACAATCCAGCCCAACAATCCACCTTGTCCTTTATAAGGTTTCTTTCAACAGACCCCCAGGACCCACCCCTAATAGTGACAGGCAAGCAAGGCAAGACAGAAGAGCTGTCCCAGACAACCATGGGGAAGAGTTATTCAGAAAGACAACATGCCTTCTTCACTTAAAAAAAGATAATGCACAAAACAGCAGTAAGCTCATTCAGTCCAATAAACCCCACGTGCTGAGTTTCATCAGTACCTGTGAGTTCCCATGGACAGATCCTCTCTAAGGCATTCCCACACTTCAGATTTGTTTTGCTTTTAGGAAACAAGTGATTTAGGGCTAAAGCAGACATTTGGCTGCTAGCATTGCTTCTGTCTTCTCCATTATCAGATTCAGACACATTTTTTTCTCACTGAGCTAAATGACAGAGTATCTGTGACTGCCAATACTTCATCAACTGGTACAAACACCCAGCACCACCCCCCAAAGGAATATGCTAATATCTGTCATTCAGCTGAGAAGGAAAAGGATCTAAAATGTTATTAAGGAAGAACAACCCTGGCTCTTTGGAGGGGGGCTGAAGCTGATGACTCACAAACAGCCAGCTACAGAAACACGTCAAACTTATCAAGACAAAATGTGTAATTGCACACACATGATGCCACATATGGGGCATTCCAGCACAGCAAGCCACCTGCAGGAAGGGAATATTTTAAAGTCACCCAGAAAAAGAAAAAAAAAAAAAAGGCGGGAGGCATTTTATCATTTCTTCTCTCTGATTTTGGTCTCTTGCATCAATTTTTACCAACAGTTCCAAGACAGACAACATGCTCTGGTTTGAAAAACTTTAAAGCTTTCTTGCTCTTATCTTATTGAAATGAGAGGTTTGTTTTTTTAAAAGGAGAACTGTGATTTTGGACCAACACAGCCCCATAGCCACTGAGCAGCACAGGGCACATGACAGAAGATGCAAAGCACAAGCAACAACTTTGAGACAAATATTCTGTTTTAAGCTCATGATTAGTAGGGCAAGTTCTCCCTTCTCAATAGTTATTATTCAAGCAAGTCCCATACATACAATTCTGTAATGTGAAAAATAAAGGGAGAAAGAGGATGCTGCTGATTTAGCTGGCATCTGGCTTCAACTTGGTTCAGTGTGCTGCCTGGTCTGTGAACAGCTGCAGCCCAAATTACAGGCTACATTCTGCTCTCTTACACCAACCACATGAACATCAGCATAAAGGGTATTTTGGGTATAAAACCAGGCAAACTTTGATGCAAGTTTCCCAAGAATCCCATTTCAAAGTAACTTTCCCTTCTTACTCTTTCTGCTCTGACCAATCTCAGTGCTCCAGAGAGACCCATTTCCATTTCATACCCGCTAGTCAAAAAAAAAAATTTCAAACAGAGTTGAGCTAAACCACTGTAATTAGGCAGCCTCCTCAGGAAGCATGACTTCAACAGCAGAAGCAGCAAAGCAAGTACCTGCAGTCCCTGTTAAAATTAGAAATAGCCATCCAGAGAGAAAATCCTGCCCAGGACTGCCGATTCCTTCCCCCACCTCCACCAGCTCTACTGCTCCTGGCAGGCTGTGCTACTGGGATTTTCCTATTAATTTTTTTTATGTGATACCTCAGTCAGAATGTAACTACAGCAAGTCCATTCAGCCTGTGAAGTGCAAACATCTGTCAAAGTGACAGCAGAAGCAGCGCAATCCTCTTCAGCCTGGATAAACCGGGTTATAAAGCACTCGAACACTCCCAGACACTGCCGGCTCTGCAGTGCCAGCCCTGAGCCAGAGCTCCCATACAGAGAGGCTGGAGCCAGAGGGCAGGAAGAGAGGGTTGCAGTGCTCCCAGGAGCTGTCAGAGCACTTGGAAGGGCAAAACGTGACACACATCTTGCCATCCCTCCACTCTCCGAGTGCCAACACATCCCATGCACACAAGGAAGTTTGGCAGCAGGCTCAGGAAGCTGTGAGGGAGAGGCAGGGGAGAGTCTGGGGTCCTCCTCAGAGCAAGGTCCCCCACCAGCACACCTGGTGCCCCTTTGCCAGCAGCACACACAGTGGATGCTCCTCAAGGCAGGTTAAAACCTTGCTCAGGAGTGACAAGATCAAGGCAAATGGAGCAGGAAGAAAAACAGTGCAGAGGAGAGCCATGTTTGGGATAGACAGGCACACTGTTCTGCAGCAGAGGGTTTATGGTCACCAAAGCCTGTGCTCACTCTGTGCCCACCCAAAGCAATAAAAAGAAAAGTCATTAGGCTAAAAATCTAGGGCATTTAATAAAAACAAGGTAGACTCATTTGGTTTGTCTCCTTACATCTTAAACTCTAAGGCAAGAGCAGGCTGGGTTTTCAAGCCTCTCCCTGCAGTTATCCAGGCTAAGCTTGTTTGGGGGGAAAACAGCCTCTTCCTTGGCTAATTGTATAAAACTGGGAGCAGCAAACTTTCCTTGAACAGCATACCAATTGTTGTAAGAAAGCCACCACTCCTGTTAACCAATAGGCTCTCAAGTGTCCAAATGGAATCAAACAATCTTTAACAGCTAAATTCACAACAGCACCTGACTTCACGAACAGGTCGCTAATTTCAGGAGAAATGCTCAAACTTCTGTGTGACTGCAGGCTGGGAAAAGCTTCCGCACTGTTAGGAGGCCATTTGGGACTTGGTATGCAATCTGCATTTTAAGGCATGGGAATGACAAGCTTTGCTAAACCCTGACCTTGACAGCCGTTGTGTGTTCATAAGGGATTTTATCTCAAATGTCATTTAATGCTCTGTAATTATCACAGCATTCAACAGCACCCAACTAGTTGCTGTGTTTATTTGCAGCCTTTACGTTAAAGAACACAAATTTTGGGGGTCTTAATCCTTCAATATGGATAAAGAACAACCACACCTTCATCTACCAGCAAACCAAGATAAAAGAGGAGGGGATAGAAATACCAGCAACCGAACTCTTGGACCACCAAGAAGAGGCATTACATTGTTAATAGAATTCCATCCATATACTGGTCTACATCCCTTAACTTAAAGCTTTTCTTTGCACTGTAGAAAATTATAATGAAAACTCACAACCATGTGTAGCCAACTCACTGGCATGTCAAACTGTCACTGAACACACAGTGCCCGGATTTCTGTGTGGTGATGATCAGCGTTACCTTCTCATGTCTCCACAGAATCCTCTCCAGCGCCTCCTCTCCCCCACACAAACACTCACAGAACCCCCAACGTGCTGATTGCAGCCGCACTGGCAGGCAAGGAGATACTGAACGTACAGATTGTGGAAGCTAGGAGCCATGTCTGTGGGCAGCCACCACTGCCTCCACCCAACAACAGCAATTGTTTCACATAATTGGGTTTAAGTGATATTTATGGGTGGAGGTTTCAGGAGTCACCTCCTCAAGCTCACTGGAGGCTGTGGGAGAACTGCTTGGGCACAATGTTCTAGGATTGCAAACAGGGCTGGGTGCCAGCTTTGCTGCTCCATGCTAGGGGCCACACACAGACAAGTATGGGGCATCTGCCTGAACAAGAGTATTAAATCGCGGTATAGTTTTGGTTGAAAAGGAATTTTGAGTCTACCTACTAACCCAGCACTGCCACATTCACCACTAAACCATATCCCCAAAATGCCAGATTGACGTGCCTTTAGAACACTTCCAGGAATGGTCATCCACTACTTCCTTGGGCAGCCTGTTTCAATGACTGACCACCCTTTCAGTGAAGAAATTCTTCCTAATTTCCAATCTAAACCTTCTCTGGTGCCACTTGAGGCCATTTCCTCTCAGCCTGTTACTTGTTACCTGGGAGGAGAGCCTGACCCCCACCTGGCTTCAGCCTCATCTCAGATGGTTGTAGAGAGCAATAAGGTCACCCCTGAATCTCCTTTTCTCCAGGCTAAACAACCCCACATCCCTCAGCCATTCCCCATTAGACTTGTGCTCCAGACCCTTTTCCAGCTCCATTGCCCTTCTCTGGACTTGCCCCAGCACTTCAGTGTATTGAGGGGCCAAGACCTGAACCACAGTAAAGGTGCAGCCTCACCAGTGCTAAGTACAGACGGATGATTGCACGTTTCACTCACACCTTATTACTTGCTTTCCAAAAAAAGATACATATATTTTAACGTATTTCTCGCGGTACAACTAAAAGAGACAAATCGAGTTGGTGTTGACTTCTTTGTCAGTTTTCCCCAGCCAAACACAACTATGCATGAAATATAATTCATTGCGTGGATTCTGAGCTATGCCAGGCGGCAACCATGAGTCCAGGTTTTACTCCTGGCTGTGATAAAAGTCCCTTCAGTGACAAACCAAGCCAGACCCACAGTCCTTCCACAACAGCTGCCTTGGGGCTGGGAACAGATGTGAGCTGGGGGGGCCCAAGCATGAGATCAAGACAAGTAGTAGCACTGGAAGCCTGGATGGGTTTTATCACTGCTATGTATACTGTGCCAAAAAAGGGAGACAAATATGAACGCTAATATATTTTGATGATGAATTAAAAAGAGGAGGAGATGTGTGCTCTTGAGAAGGGAGTGCTACAGGAAAGTAAATAATGAGGCATGTAGCCAGAAACAGGCTCAGATCAAAGAGAGGTTTACAGAAAAATCAGACAGTTCAGTACAGATAACTACACAGTAATTATGACTTTGATGAGTCTTTATCGCACATGCCTCTGTGTCAATGACTGTGAGAAATAACAAACACAAGAGGAAAGCTCTGCTGACACTTGTATACATCATTAATGATGAATGAGGAACTGAAGATACAAACATCCCAATGCTGAGAACAAACACAAGGAGGCTGCGTTTGAGGAAACTCCAGGCAGTCCCAAGGTAGGAGATGCACTCCACAAAGCAGACAATATTCGAAATGTTAGTACATCACCTCAAATATCCAAAATTTCTGCATTAGAATCATACCTGTTGGAGGCATTGCTCAATGGAGGATGGTGTCAGAGACAGAGATTCATCCCATTTAACGATGCCAGGACCAAGCTTAATATTTCACAGTTATGTGCAGTTGGACATTACTATACCCCATGAGCCCTATGAGCCCTAAATAATTTTTGTTAACTCGTGTATTCTGCATGTGGCATCAGGTAATCATTTCGAGCTGGTTATATTGGTTTAACTGGTGCCCCCTGTTAGTGACCCAAGTTAATTCAATATGTTGAACAGAAAAATTCATGCCCATGAACAGCACCATGTAAATTAACAACAAATCACCTCTTCGTATCAACTCTGCAACTCTTACGTGTGAAGCAGAATTTAGGAAGAAGGCATCTTCGAAAACAGCAACACACCAAGGCAGAAAAACAGCAGGACTAGTAAACAGAGACCATGAGAGAGGAGAGGGAGTCAAATGCGGGCAAATTTCACTGGACTGGGAGATGCCAGGCCCTGGGCTGGGGCAGTGCTCTGAGCTGCAGAGGTAACTTGGAAACTGCAACCCCTGCCCTGAGGAGACAGCTGGACAAGATGAGCTCCAGATATCCTCACTAGCTGTCCTGGGTTACAGTGTATTGTATTACCATCTTCATGAGCTGTTGAAACCAGATGTAGCAATGTTCCTTGCCTCCTCCCTCCCAACTATCTTTTGTTAATGGGCCCAACAATGCCTTGCCAATGACTCATGGATAACTCGCTCCTGGACTATCTCCTGTTAATGGGCCCATCAAGGCCTTGTCTCATGACTCACCATCCCATTGTGAGATGCTCCACCCAGGGGGAAGGAGCCAAGAATTCCCACCTGGATATAATCTGGGGTTTGGAACAGCACAAGCAGCCTTTTCCACTGGATTCCGAGAGGAAGACCAGACCCTTCTACACCACCACTGGACCTTCAGAGGAAGACCAGACTCTACTACAGAATCATTACTTCAACAGAACCATCACTCTAGGAGGACTGCAGCCACCATTTAATCAGATTGCTATCAAC
Source organism: Mystacornis crossleyi (assembly GCA_013400655.1). NCBI lineage: Eukaryota > Metazoa > Chordata > Aves > Passeriformes > Timaliidae > Mystacornis > Mystacornis crossleyi. The sequence continues at coordinate 35,407 of VYZQ01019484.1, forward strand.
CCCCTGAGCATCAGGGGTCAGGTTGTACTCTGCTCTGTCAGTGGGCTATTTGTACTATTGCATTTATTTTATTTTTCCTATTAAATTGTATTTCTGACTTGGAGTGTCTCACTAGTTTGCTTTCAAACTAGTACACTAGCTTAAATTATTCAGTGAACAGACTGGAGAGGTCAGACCTAGACAGCAGGTTCCCAGTGGCCAGATTTTTTCCCTCCTACACCTCTGTTGAAAGCCCAGCAAGGCTCAGAGTACTAAATAACTCTGTACTCCTCCAGCGATTCAGCAACTGAATTTCTTGCACTGTCTCCCACATTTCACACTGTATATTCACCATATGAATATTTAGTCTCTCCCACCACTGATTCATAAAGCCCAGTCCAAGTTGGGTCACTTTGAATCACAGGTTTCATTTTTATGTACAAACATGAAAGAGAGGTCTGCCAAGGTACAGTCACTCCCGAGACCAAGCACAGCACAAGGCATGGCTCTTCTCAACATCCCACATTGTTCAGTTTTCTGCACATTAAAAATCAAAAAAAATAACACACACTAGCACCTGGGCCTCAAATTTATGCCAAGTGACAATCCAGTGCTTTTAGTTTCACAGCTCCTTCAAAAGCAGACCCAGGATGGGGTCTGCAGATTAAAACCCATGGTTTTATACAGAACAAATCCAAATTTCTGCAGGTTGGCCATTATTTACACACGAACGGGGGTGCACAGGAAGCCTCAGAAAAAGGCAGCAAGGTTCACACATTTCTATGGGAGGAAACCCCAAAGCAGCACATTGAGGCTGCTCCGGTGAAGGGCACAGAGCTGGTACAGCATCCCACACAGCATCCCCCAGTCCCACTGGGCAGACAGGGACTGGGGGACAGCACAAAACCTGAGGGTCATTACCCTCTATATTAAAAAGGCCATCCTTAGTTAACAGCATTAAAGGAAGGAAAGAAAGCAGACTGGGCTAAAAACAGGATTTTTTGCAAATCATCCTTCTGGTCTTACTGCTTAATACATAGCAGACACCCAAACTATATGTGGTTTTAAGAGACACTGCTACTTAGGGGAGGGGCACAGCACCCCAGGCTGTCTGAGAGCACTCCTACTTCCTGTTCCCTCCTTTGATGGAAAAGGGAACACTCCTAGGACCTCACTAGAGAGGAGATTAAAAAAAATGCAACTAAAAAACTCCATAAAATTTCTGGAAAACAAGAATACAGTTCAAGATCTTCTGACAAATTGAAGAGATGATTCAATTAGCTCAACCAAGAGCCCAGAGATGTCCTCCACCAGGACCCGCATGGACAAACACACACCAGGATGGGCAGGAGCACAGCAGGAAAAGCACCCAAGGCTACTCAAGTGGCAAGAACAGGAAGGCAGGAGTGGTGATGCCAAGGAGCATATCTAAAACCGGAGAAATTTGTTCTGCTCTGTGTCATCAAATGGTGAAATATTAACTGGATGTCAAATCCACTCTGCTGTGCCAGATGTTAAGAAAGATGCAAGACAACTACAAGAAATCCAGAGGAAAGCTCCAATAATAGGGGCTGGTGTAGGAAGAAAACTGTAGGGCTCATACTAGAATTCAATTTGACTAAAGTAAAGGTAGTTTGAAGTCTATTGGTAGTGTTCACCCCATCCTTTGTATGGTTTTCCATTGAGATGCAGTTCTAAACAAGATTAAACAGATGCCTCTTTGCCCTAGACTGGCAACACTTCCATAAAACAAACTTCTCCAAAAAACTCACCTAGAACAGCTTTGTTTTTAATAGTCATTAGGGAGAGGAAAAAAGGAAAAATATAAGGGGTGGGGAATCCAGAGCCTAGAAACTCCAAAATATCACGTCTCTTGAGACCAGACTACCCCACTAGTCAAAAAAAATTCAGTGTCTTTCACAGACCAGCCTATGAACAAGTCATTCATGAGTACAGACCTACAAGAAATAACTCTGGTATGTAGCTTACAAGACACAAGATACAAAAGCAAAAGATGATTTAAGTGAAAAAGGTGATTCCTGCTGCATCTCTTCGTTCCCCTCCTCAGTGGAAGAGCATAGCAAGGAGCAGACTGAAGCACACAGATTTCCGTCGCCTGGGAACTGCCAGCATGATGACTAACTGTTGTATTTGCTGACCAGCCTGTGGTAGTGAGGGACTCCTGGGACTAAGATGCTCGTCTGTCAGCCCAACTGCTGCCTGGCAGCCCCAGTGACAGCCATGTCACTCAGTGCAAGGAAGTCAATGGAATATCCTGGCTGTGTTCCTAGATGTCATTGCTCTTGCAAAACAAGGGAGAAAGGTCAAGAGGTAGAAACCCACCCTGATACAGCAAATACCTTGGTGTCTCAGAAATAAAAACTTATTAGAAAGCTGTCATGTGAGCCATGACAACTCAGTGTTTGCACTGTCTTTATACACTGATGGTTGCTCCCTGGGAGAAATAAAAAAAAGCAAACACCACCACCACTTTGGAGCTAAATTCTACAGAGCCTCTCCAAACACGGTGGTCCTCCCACACTTCTGGGTGATCTGAACCAAAGAACCAGAACTGGTGCTTGTGCTGAGTGGTGCAGACTGGCTTACACATAAACCCCTGACCAAGCGCCACCCCTGCTCTAGGAACTCTGATTCACCCCAGTCCAGGGACTGGGAACAAATGAAGGCACTGGGGTATACCCATTGCAAAAGCAATACAGGGAGTTAAAAAATAAAGTATCAGCACAGGAGCACCCAGAGCTGCGTTTCACAGGATGGCAACCCACAGATGAGCACTAAAGGGCACAGGAAAAGGCCAAAGGCAGCTATAAAGCTCACATTCAGACATACTAGGCCATTTATGACATTGCAACAACTGTCCCATAGCCACAAGAAGGCGGCCAGGCAGGCTCTGCCTCATTGGTTTTACTGTCTTCCTGATGGAAAAGGTTGTTACAATAAAGTCTGGGAGTGGTTTTGAGTGCAATGTCAGTAGTTGTCTAAAGTAATTGTTACTTGTCATACAAATTTCCCCTGAACAGCAGCAGAGTAGCATTTACCAGCGACAGACACCTCTGGAGATGCACATACAGGTACAGCAAAGTGGCACCTGTGATCTGAGCTGCTTTGTGCTCTCACTTAACAAACATTAACATCTTAGAAACAATTCATTTGTCTTCCTTACTGCCCAGCTACACTGGACAAACAGAAAAGTGACCTCATGTTATGCTAATATAATCAATATTTCATGCAAGGCAGATAAAAATTTAGATGGTCTGTCCAAATGCAAATTTGAAATATAAAGCAAAGTTCCCTTCAAAACCTGGCATTAGCAAACCATTTCACAGGGAAGGGAATTTTCAGTAAATTGCACATTTAATTTCCATGTTATGGGAAGTGGCTTCCCTTAGTTCTTTCAACAGTCACCTCCTGCTATTAGTGACCACAAGCAAAGCAGTGATCCTTATAACGCCTCATTTCATAGCAAATAGTTTAATTTCTAAAGGTGAAGTGAGACATACTCTCCTATAACACCTATCTTTATGGCTGTCTTAATTCTTTAGGATTTATTGTCTCCACAAAAAGCAACAGAACATAATTGAAATAGATTTTCCAAGATATATCTGGAGTATTTTAACCTACCTTTCCTTGTTAGCCTTTTATATCATCTTATTCTAACACAGGAAAAAAAAGTATTTTCACACTAAGAGTTCATCAGCAACTTTTTAAACTTAAATAATTTTAAAAAGGCTTTTTTAAAAAAAAAAAACACATTGGTTCTGGCAGAGATTTTTAGAAACCAGAACTCGAGGTAGAACTCCAGGGAGTTTACAGCCCCAAGACTCTCCTGTTTCATACAAATGGATGAAATGAAGGCATTAACACTTCTTGTAATTATGTCTCAAACAAAATTTCAGGGATTCTAGAAAGGTATGAACATGACATTGCAATGAATCTCCAGCACATGGAGAACAACTGTGGTCTGAGCCATCCCTGAGAATAGGAAAAGAGCATTTTCCAAAAATTTTTCCTGCTTACGGGTGTGCCACTGCGCTCTGGGAGAGGCTGCCACACCTCCAAGTTTGCGAACATCAGGACTGGCTTTACAGCCCATGAAACTTCTGTTTTTCATTGTTGTTATATGTGAATGTTTTCCTGCAGAAAAACAACATTGAGACAAAAAGCACAGTTTGAAGAATTAATGCCTTTTCCAGTGTTATCACAGCATCAATAGGCACATATGGGAACTCAAAGCAAGCTACATTCTGATTTATGTTTGATGTTTCATTTAACTGAATTTTTGCAAAAAACCTGGTTTCATTATTGAGAAATAGAGGAATTAAAATATCATGCAAAGAGGCTAGGAATCAAATGCTTAAACTTCATCTCATTTAGCAGTGATGACCCTTCAGGAATGAACAATAGCTCTGTACATAGATTTGCTTGTTTGGCTGCCACAGATATGAAGTGTCATTTTAGAACAAAAGAAATGACATGTCAAAGCAAATCTATAGTTTATCTAATCAAAATGCCATGTTTTAAATATTCAAGCTGTTTTACACCAAAAGGTGGCATTTATCAGAAAACACATAAATTGACAGGAAATCCAAGATGAAAGTGGAATGTGGACAAAATAAGGATTTTCAGATATACACAAGAAATTTATTTCTCTGTGCACTTTATCAACCAACACCTTCATCCTCAAAAAACCTCTAAAACCAGCACATCAAAAAGCATATCCTCTGCCTCTTTTAAGCAATGAAAACATTAAAGCCAGCTAAAGCAATTTAGCTAACAAAGATGGTTCAGCATTTGGCATTGCCCAGAGAGCCCTTACTAGACCAAGGGCTTAGCTTTTTCACAGTCTTTCCAATATATTTTATCCAGGCAGGTTGGGTACATCTGAAAAACTTCAACTTGTTTTCTGCAGGCAGCCAGGAAGGAGTGTGAGAGGATGTGTTTGGTGACTCTGACATACAGACACACCCTTTATCTGTTAGCAGGTAAAGGCACATAGATACTTCCAAGGATGCTGCAGCAACAGCTCACATAGCTTTGAGAAAAGCCTAAAGGAATTAGGCATAAATTGCTCATTTTGTAAGTCCCCTGCAGGACTTTGCTGCTTACAGCCAAGCTCCTGGCACCCCTTGGCACAGATTTCATCAAGCACCGCTCCCCCCCAGATCTCTCTGCTCCTGCTGGCCTGCTCTGAAGTTACAGTAAAACTTGTCAGATCAAAAACCTTATTAGGCAGGCACAACAACTCGCTGTGCTTAGATGCTCCCAGCGCAATGCCCAGTTGTGGAAGCTTAACATTATGTCTTAAAAGTTAAACCCTGTTTGTTTATCATCAATTGCCAGAACAGTTACTGGGTTGCTAAGAAAACACTCCAAAGGGAGAATTTTACAGCAGTTGGTCTGTTTCCTGCTTCCCTGTGCTTGGGAGGTTAAGTCCATTGCCAGAGTTTTGCCGTTGCAACACACACATGTTTCAGAGAGTGTAAAATCCCCCTAAACCCACCAAAGGTGTCAGTCCTGTTGTGAGTCTCACCACTGCTCGTGTCCCACAGACTACAAACCTGCAGATAAGCTGAAGAAGTGCCCCCATGGGGGAGGTGGGCATGAGTGGATGCTTGGGGCACGGGGTTTCTCACTCTCTGTCCCCCTGGTCATGTGTACCCAAAATCCTGTCCCCTATTGGTCAGTTTGAATGTAGCCCGCGGGAATCCTGTACTTACGGAGTGTTCACGGGACCCCGGAGGGAGTTGTTCTAGGGCTGTTCTAGGGGCAAGTCGCTGTCGGAGTCCCTGCCGGGCTCCGGCCATGTGCGGCTGGGAGAATAAAATCTGAAAACATCTATCAAATATCGTCTCCTTGATTCTTCCACGGGCCAAGGCTGTCTCCCAGGGAAGGTTGCAGCGACCCCACTGCAACATAATGGTGGAGATATGCGGACAATTCAACGATCCCTGGATCCCTGAAGATAGCCTAAGAGAAACAGCGAAGACTCAGAAATCTCGTGAGTACTTGTGTTTTACTGGTTCCTCTCGGACTATGGAAGAACTGTGAGAAGAATCATGGCTTTCAGGCCCACAAAGAGACATTTATATTAAGCTCGAAAAAATCCTAGAACAA
>VYZQ01019484.1:42237-73008 GCA_013400655.1 Mystacornis crossleyi
GACTCCAAGGGGTGGATGGCATTCTTTTGAAATTGTTTTTGTGATTGTGTGTCTATTCAGGTGTTTCAAATGATGTGCTTTAAAACCCTTGAGAGAAACCTTCTTAATTAAAACAAAAGGGTGAGGTGAAGAGGTGCCCCCATGGGGGAGGTGGGCATGAGTGGATACTTGGGGCACGGGGTTTCTCACTCTCTGTCCCCCTGGTCATGTGTACCCAAAATCCTGTCCCCTATTGGTCAGTTTGAATGTAGCCCGCGGGAATCCTGTACTTACGGAGTGTTCACGGGACCCCGGGGGGGTTGTTCTAGGGCTGTTCTAGGGGCAAGTCGCTGTCGGAGTCCCTGCCGGGCTCCGGCCATGTGCGGCTGGGAGAATAAAATCTGAAAACATCTATCAAATATCGTCTCCTTGATTCTTCCACGGGCCAAGGCTGTCTCCCAGGGAAGGTTGCAGCGACCCCACTGCAACAGATAAGCTTCCTGGAAAAACACTGGCTCTCCTAGTCTGCCACAGCACACAGAGCTGTTACATCCCAGAGGCACACAGAAAAAGCCACAAAAGGTCACACCCAGACTTGAGAAGAATTTCAGAAGCTAAGCTTCACAGTCCTTTAATGAGCTGGGAACCCAACAGATTAACCAGAGTTCAGGAAAGTGCAGCTGGGGCCCTCCTCCAGGAGAACAGAGCAGCATTAACTCACTGCAGCACTCTTTGCCATAAGGAGAGCGTACCATGCCATCGGATAAGTACATCAGCTAGAATGACAATGTTCTTGTGCATCTGTCACTTTTAGCCCATCTTCCAGCAGGTCCCAAATCATCCCCCTACCAGCTTCACAACTGACTCTTTATCACACATGAAAAAAAGTATGAAAATCATGCCATTTACCAAAGTCCTTGCATAACAGGTTTTTTGCATACCTGTCTAGGATTTCTGCTCTGCTTCCTGATTCTGGAAGGAGGGGATTTGCACAGACCACAGCCCCCAGCCCAGGGACCAGCAGACATGCAAGAAGAGCTGCAGAATGAAGCTTCAGAAGAGGCAGCACCTGCCTACAGAAGAGACACTTTTTTTGTTGTGCTAAAAGACCAGGGTGTTTTCTACAAGAGGCTTTATTTAGGGTCACTGCATTCTGGATTCAGCAACAATAATTCATGGTAGCCTAAACTCACAGACAGCAAAGTGACTTCATCACAGAGAGGTCTTGTTGAATCCGCAGAAGAGCGTTGTGGGAGCAGCGTCACCCTGCTAATGCCAAGCTCCAACAGCAGCACTGCGAGTTCCTGCTGATTTCCTCAGAGGCTGAACTCGCGTGGCATTTCTAGTATGTGGCTGGACTGGGAAACATTTAAGCTCAAGACACACACCACCACGTTAAGAAATCCAAAGATATTGCTGTATTTAGTGCTGCTGGGCAATGATGCCAACTGGAGTTGAAAACGAATGGCACCAGGAGCTATGTGCACAAGTGTCTCATTTCTCTGACTCCCCAAGCTGCCCCTTAGCAATCTGAAACTTGGCGATTCCAAATGACTAAACACTTCTTGATCCCTTCAAGTGACAGCTAAAAAGCAGCATCTAACACTTTGGGGCTTTACTTCAGCTATAGCTGCAAAAAAAAGCCATTCGTAAGATCTTTAACTGCAGTTATGAAAGAATGAACCCTTAAAATGTTTCTTCTCACCAATTTGAAAAACCAGCATTTCCAGAAGCAAAGCATCTCTCCAGAAAGGGCTCAGGCAGATGGCATACCTGCTCAGGAGAAGCTTCTATTTTCTATATTTTTGAAGAAGGGCACAAGACTGACAGAATCTCCATTCTCTGCATGCCCAGGGCTATCCTGCCCTAAACCGATCCTTACCCAATCTTCCACCATCCAAACCAGGTGCCTCTGCCTGCAGCACCATCCACGCAAACAGAGCAATGAGTGGTGAAACTGCTCTCATGGTGATGCAAAACAGAACTTCAGACATAATGTAAAATCACAGGCTTCAAACACCTGCCATGAATATATTGCAGCATTTCACTGTTTGCACTGGACACATGGAAGGAAGGGCACCATCACCAGATGCATTTCACTGGGGTTCTTGATCTCCCATTTCAAATGACTAAAAGTTCTCCGTTAGTGGTAACTACACCATTATTTAAATTCTGAACCTATTTCCCACAGAAGCAGTTCAGTAAGAAAGACATTGTTGTAAGTCCCCGTGTAGCAACGACACCGTCACACCTCCCAGACTGGACTGGGGTTTGGACAGAAGACTGCACTCACCTAAAATGGTGAAGCCATGCTACATTTGGAAACGTTATTAGACTACTTAGTTCTTTATTAGTAGAGCCACTGAGATTTATAGCCAACAGAGGAGGGTTGCTCAATCAGCAAGGAGCAAGTGAAGTGAAAAAGCATCACTGTTATCACTGAGGCAATTATTGTAACATGATCACAATTCCTATGCATCTTTAATTTTTTTGCCAACACAACAGATTCTCTAATACATGGATCCCTGTTTCATTAAAATAATATGATTTGTAGTAATAATACGAGGTGGGTGAAACAGAATCCAGTCTCTTAACACTTGAGCATTGCTTTCTCTTTGGGAATATCAGTACACAAAATGGGGGTTCTAGTAAAGTGCTTGTAATCCCAGAAGCTGATGCACCTATTAAACACTTAGCAGGGCTCCAGCAGAAAGACAATCCCAAAGAAAACAGTCTCAACTGAAACAAAAATCCTAGTCCTGGCTCTCAGGAGCAGAATGCTAGTTTAGCTCCATTTAACATCTTATCTATCCAGAAATCCAAACAGGCAAGAAAATGTCATCATCCTCCAAAGAACAGAGCAGCAATTCTCCGATCCCACACAGCTCCAGCAACGCAGATTTGGGCAGGTGACCAGTTTGTCACGGGAAAAACAATTCCCTGGAGCCAGGTCTCCTGCCACATCTCTCCTGTTCAAGGGTGCTGCTTTCCTTTGGTAGTCTTGAAATACAGGGAAATTCCCATCCAAAGGGATGGGAATGCCTTGATACAAGAAACCAATCTGAACTACTGCTTCAAAATTTTGTGGGTTTTTTTTTTCCTTTCTCCTTTTGGGGGGAAGGAAGGGAAAGACAGAAGCAGGCACCAAGAAAACAGACTGTTCTAACTAGAACATGGAAAAAAGGAAGATGAAGAAGATTTCTACTAATGGAAAAAGTCTACTGCACTGTAATCATTGCTTTACTAAAGGATCAGATCCTATCAGGATACTGGTTATCTCCATCTCCCAGTGCAAGTTTATCTGAGGACTGTGGAAGATCTGGTCATGGACCCTAGTCCTAGCACAGCACAGAGTTTGAGACAAACTTTAAAACTCGTAAGAGTCTTCATTTAATACTTCACTGAGTTGTAGAAAGGACTCAGTCTTGTCAGGAAGAGACAGAGAGAGGAATGTTTCTGCTATGTAGAGTCAGAGGTGTGCTAGCCACAAGGCAAGTTTCAGAGCAATGTAAAAAGAAGGGAAAAGTTACTCCCTTTCAGGACCTTTAGAGTGAACCTATCCATTTTCTTGCATGAGAGCAGCTGCTGAACCCTGCAGGCCAACAGACCCCAGCAGCAACACCTCATCAATGAACACAGTCCTGTCCCATCCCTCTTCAGGTCCCCTCTTTGACAGCCAGATTTTTGCCACATGCAGACCTCTGACATGCTGCTGGTCTTGTACAAAGCCACAAGCCCCCTTAAAAGTCACCAGTGTCCTGGCACCTGCTTTGTCCCCCAAACAAAAGAGCCAGCAGAGGGACACCATTGCTGTGCAACTGCCTGTGGAGTTATTGTCCCCTCCACACCACTTCCTGAGGGTACCATGCAATAAAGCAAGAAGAGAAAACAAGAAGCATGCACAAAGCTCAGCCATTCCCACGGAAACCCTCCATTGGATATCCTGTGGAAAACCCCAGCTCTGTTCATAAGTCAGGTACCCACCCACAGACCTCCTTGGTTCATGATAGCTGAAAGTCGACAGCTTGGGCTTATGAAAAATGGAAGCTGTGACACTTGGGTTTTTTCTGAAACAGATGTTTTTAGCTAGCAGGCATTTTTCTGTCCAGCTCTCAAATTGATTTTTTTCCTGGATTCTCTACACAGTGCCACTGTTGCTACATTATGCACCGAAAATATTTACAAAGACATCAAAATTAATTCTGGGTAGGACTTTGGCGAGCAGGGGAGCGAGGCCAAAAGAGGACAATTCTACATGTGGAGAAGCTGCTTCCTTTCACTACAATCAGAGAAACAGCAGCTGAAGACCAGCTCTGAAGTCAAGTAAGATGAATGGCAACCACAGGAAGGGCCATAAAAACACCAATAAAAATGTGAGTTGCCATAAGGGAAATACCCAGCTCAACACCTCTCCAACAAGGTAAGCATTATAAACTCACTCCTAACATAGACACCAGTTTATTTTTTCAGGTGCAACCTAAATACAAAACCAGGGAGAGATGCAGGAGAAGCAGCACTTAAATTTCACCTGCTATGTAAATAGTCTTACTTGTTGATGGAATTAGTTGCATGATTTAGATCAACATAATCTGACCTTAAACAATGAACGGATGTTAATACCAAAAGCCAATACTCCTTCCCTGGGGGCTGCAGCAGTTTCTCTGCAAATCCCTTTCTCAGGCCCTCAGAGGAGAAATTCCTCCCATGCTTGTTTTGGCACCTGTCAGAGACCATGTTTTATTTTACTTTGCACCAATGCAAAGAGGTTCTGGAATTAAAATGATCACAAAACATGAAAGTGCTTATAAGGCATTTCCACATTCTCATCTGGCAAGTGAGTGGCTGATTTACAAGCCAGTTGTCAATACAGAACAATTGCTCACCTCATTTTACAGGAAAGCAAAAAAGTACTAAAAAAAATTTTTTTACTTCCAGTGCAGAATACTATGAAAAATTGCTTTTATCCAACATGGCAATCAGCAGTGTGTGTTCATCGGGTACCTGTCTAGCTTTCAGATGAGCATCCAAGAGCTGGGAGCTACTAAGTGTGGGGGTTCCCTGCCCTGTGGGCCCCCTCCCCCCTACCCCAGGAAGATGGGACCCAGGGTGGGGAGCATGCCCTGGGCACACAGGTTTGTCTCTGCTGCTGTCTCTGTTATGCTAATATACCCAAGTCCTGCTCCCCTATTGGCCATTCCGAAAGTTCCCTCCGCCCCGAGGATCCTTTACTTTACGTTGGAGTTTTCCCATGAGCCTTGTCTTTGCACACAGACTGGGATGCATGCGGGGCAGAAATAAACATCTCTGGAAAAACCTATGCAAAGACCCTTCCCTATTCTTTCCCACTGGCACAACTGTCTTCGGGAAGGTTGCACAGACTGCAACAACTAAGCAAATAATCAGAGACCACCCCAAAGATCTCTCTCCTGCAAAGCAGTGACCAGTACATCCCTACACCTGCAGACCTGCCTCTCCTCCAAGCATCTGCAACTATGCACTGACTTGTGTCAACACAAAACAGGATCCCACAGGCTCCATGCACCCTAAACCTCAAAAGAAAGATAATCCTTGCATTAATAACCCCTTGTTTATCTAGGCCAGCACAACTCTCAAAGGAAGACTCTGGCTTGGAAGTGTGAAATGTTAACGTCTGCAGAGGGTGGATGGCAAATGAGTCACTCCGTTTGGATGTAACCCTTATTGAAATGGAAAGGGAATACAAAAAGCTGCTCCATGCACACCTCTGCAGTTTCCCTGAAAGAAGGAACCAAATGAAAGCGGAAGAACTGACCTTACATCTCCCACTTACATCTGCACAAGACTGCTTACGATGCAACAGCAGATGGTATTGCTCTTTCTTTAAAGAAAACATGCATGCTTTAGGGAACTGTGTGCAACATTACTGCATCAAGAAGGGCAAATCAAGCCTTGTGGGAGACGTGGAGCTGACTTTTAAGTCAGTATTTTCAAGTTTGAGGCATCTGGCACTTTTCTGTACAAGGAAACCTCAGAACTGCCTCCTCACCATTGGCTATGATGCTATTCACTACTGGTCCTGGAGACCTGCAACACAGTCACCTCAGTGCCAGCCTGGGCAGTGCCCCAGGGCAGTCACAAATGCCTATAAAATTTCCTGATGCAGTGACACACCAGCAGCAGGAGATGGATGACCAAGGTTTACCACACTGCTCTTGGAAACAAACAGCTCCCAGGTACAGCTCCAGCCCATTCCCCTACCGCATCCACTGCAGGTACCTGTATAGGGTCTTCCCTTCCAGGTGGCCCATGGGGACACCAGACCAGCCCTATCCTCATCCCTGACCAAGCACCAGCGTTACAGCTGCTCTCACTGGTGCCACAGCTCCCCATTTTGGAGACCTCAGTCCCCAGTACAGTGTTATCTTTTTTTCTGACCTGCTGCCTGCAGAAGGTTTTGGCAAGAGCCCAACTCAGCTCTACATGTCCACCACTTGTTCTTATTAAAATCCTGACACAAAACTCTGTAAGACAGTACCAAAATGGATTAAAACTACAATTATGTAGTAAGGACAAGGAAACTGCATTTTGAAGGAGCAAGTATAACTTTAGCCTAGAATGTCATTACTAGTAGGAAAATAAAGAAACCAAGGACATTTCATTCTATACCATTAAGCATTTCAAAGTATCTGGATGACACCACTACACTGAGTAACAGACTACTCACTTTCCCCTGTAATTTGTTTAATAGGCAGCTGAAAACATTAGAAAGACAAAGGGAGTTTTTATATTTTGATCATTTACATTTTATCTAAATTAACAATTAAAAGCATCATAAGCAGTGGAGGGACTGTTGTCAGATACCATGCTGATGACATGACGTCCTTTTAAGTGTATCCAGTGTTCCTCATATCATTAGAAGCAGGGGGAAAATTAATAGAATACTAATGGCCAAGCAAGCTCCAAATACAATAACTATTCCTTTTTTTCTGTTAATGTTATCAGCCTATATTTTAATGACATTTCTTCTTGAAGAAATAAAATGGAAATTTGAATATACTGTCTGACTCATTTTTCTCCTATGCTCCACTACATCTAAAGGGCTATCAGAAACATGGGCAAAGCTACTTATTTCTATACTTTCAGGTTCTTCCTCCACATCTTTTTTTTTTCTTTTTGCTGTGATTCTGAGACCACAGCTCTTTGCATGCTCATCAATACACACCTGTTTCTTTACATCCCCCCTTTTCTCCATACTCAACTGCTGTCATCTGTTTACATCTGGATTGCAAACCCCAGAGAGAAGCAAGACCAGACACAACACCGCCACTGTCCCATATAGGGGCTGGGTACAACCATTTGTGCATTTATTAGCCAATGCTACATCATTGCAATTAATGTGGACAAGCTGCCCCTAATCCCAGATTTCAGCAAGAACTTGAATTAGCCTTTCCCTAGTGTCCTACTGTGAAGCTCCCTTTCTTTCAAAGGACAAAAGGAAAACCAACACTGAAAAGGTCAGAAAGGATCAACAGCACAACCCTTTGGTATTTTGCCTCCTCTTGTGCTTTTTATTGCATCTCTAACTCTTTAGAAGTGCACACATGCACCAAACCTGGTTGGTTTTCCCCATTTTACTCCCACACGCTCTCCAGGGCAACACAAGAGGAGCTGTACGTGCTTTGCTGTACGAGGTGTACCTCTGCATTGAGGGGAGCAGAGACACAGAGAACATCACTGAAGAGCAGAGAAAGTCATAGTCTGTTAACAGTAATTAGAGGAAAAACTAATTTATGAAGCAAATAAGCTTGGATGAATGCTAGCTCTATATGGTAAGTGCAGAGAAGGTAATGTTTTCTGAAGAGTTTCCATTGCTCCCTGATAATCCATGCTTAATTAGATCTTTTTATGTTACTGTAGGTTTCCTGTCCCTAATGTTCCTAGTGTCCTTCCACAACTCACGCTTTCCCCCTGATGTCAGTGGCTTTGTCCTCTGACAGAAACCCACCACAACGGGCAACATAATTAATTTTTCAGTAAAAGCCAAGTTGTTGTTTTCTCAGAAATATTTTACACTTCAGAAAACGTCAGAAATGTCAGAGTCCATAAGCAGAAACAAAATCAGAGGTCTGCTTCCCTATTAATACTGCTTGACCTCCTCAGCCATCTCACTCTGGGAGAGGAAGACAGGGTGTTCGATGGGGAGTGGGAGGGGGCCAGGGAGCCAAGCAGTGTTAGCCACTGGCTGGTTAGAAAAGCAAACAAGAATTAAATATAAGGACCACCAAACCATATGCCTCTGCCTTGAGAGCAGGCTGAAAAGATGCATGCTGTTCAGAAGAAGGGGCATGCAAAGCCCAGAGGAGAACAGACCAGACAGGCTTGATCCTCAGTGCTCAATCAGCCTTAAATTCCTTCTTTGACACCTCTGCATGCAGAGGTAGCAACCCAAAATTACAGCTGTCTGTAGAGAGGATGAAGAAAAGTGCTGTGTTTACTCTACTGGTCTCTCAGAAGGATCCCTGAAGCCTCCCCTCAGTGCTCGCCGAAGACAAGGCAGGGAGTCATCTTCAGAAATAACACATGGGAGTCGTGATTTCTGTGCCCTTTCACCCCTGACCTGAGCTGCTGCTGTTTCACTGTGACCTCACCTCCAGTACATGCACAAACACCCTGAAGCCTGCAAATACATCACAGTGAGTTATGTGCACTTTTCAGACCTCTACAAAAACACAAAAGGAGATATATTTCTGCTTTCCCAGGAGAGCTTCTGCAGAAAGGCTGGGACACAACAGGCATTGCCCGTGGAAGACACCAATCCCATTTCCACAAGAGTTTTACAGTCCTAAAATCTAAGGGGGATCAGGTCACCAACTGATTTCATCATTTGTTGTAGCTGATGGCCAGTAGTACCAAAATGTGTATAAACAGGGCAGATTGCCTCTTACCCAGAGCAACTCAACATTTTGGTATTATTAAAAAAATCACAGAATCACAGAACCATTTATGCTGGAAAAGTCCTCTTAAGATCAAGTCCAACTGCTAACCCAGCAATGACAAGTCCACCACTAAACCATGTCCCCAAGCACCACATCTATATGATTTTTAAATCCCTCGGAGTGACTCAAACACTCCCCTGGGCCATCTGTTCCAAATGAAACTTTGCTCCAGCCTGCTGGGGGTCCTTACACTTTTTATTGTCCCATTAACTACAAGCATCAGTGTTACTGACAGAATTGAAAGTGCTTTCTTCCCAAATGGGTGGCATGAGGCTCCACTTGGACTATGGCAGCATCTTCTCTGCAGCTCCTGCCACCTTAAACAGGCTCAGCTCCTGTTACAGATAAAATCACATCTTTTCTTCCTTCATTTCTCCTCTCCTCTGAGCACACTAAGGAATTCTAAACATTTTCTGGCACATTCATAGTGTTAAGAGTCAAGCCCTTGAACAGGTGATCATTTTTCAGCCCATAAACTAAGTTCTCTTGCTGGGTTAGTCCCCAAAGGGCTTAAAAATGGTATTGAAATGCATTTCAAGGGAAAATATCCACACATGCCTTAATTTGCTTACAGTGATTCCTGCAGCATCAGGAACACAAATGAAAAAAGAGGCAGAGCCATTTACAAGATTGGAACAAAACTTTTCATTACAAATGCATCAGCAAATAAGTAATAAACTCAAACTTATGAAAGATTTGCTTATGATCAAGGGTTTTTTTGTTCATCTATTACACAGATTGATTACAGGATGAATAAAACAACACAGGCACCTGAAGTCTACATGGCCACAGCAGGTACAGCTCACATAGACCCAGCTGAGAGGAAGTGACACATTCCTAACATCATATATCCAGAGGATAAAAAACCCTCTCACATTCCCCAGGCAAACTCACTTCAACTACAGCTTTGAGTCCCTTCCAAATTTCTGAATGAATGATCACACTTCAGAAGCATAAGAGCTTTCTGCAAGAGACACTTAGATTAAATATCATAACTGCTTACAGGAGGACCTGGTAGCCCTGCTTATTACAGTTGCCTAATGCTTCTGATCTTTAGACCCCATTCCTACTTACCTATAATTTTTCCAAGCTCTAGCCATCTGGACTGCAACTTCATGTGCCTTTTTTCTGTCTCAGGCAAATTTAAATTTCAGCCAAAACAGTTTGACTGCTTCTAAGAACAAGGCAGAGAAGAAAGATTTATCATTGCTTTTTTTGCCTACAGTAATAAATCCTGCTGACCTTTTCTTTAATTAGCTGAAGTATTTCCCAGACTTTGAAACAGAACTCAGCTTTTGACAGGATTTATTTCAAGTCAGTATAAACATGAGCTTTTTGGTCACAATTTGTGGTCGAGTTTGGTGCATTTTTGCTGTATCTGCAGGAACATACCCAGATCCACATCACTTTTGCCTTGAGAGGTGGGAGATACAAAAAAAAAATTCAACTCTTATTCTATTTACAACCTTGAAAGCTCCTGCTTTTTAAAAGAGAGCCAAGGTCTGGTGCATTAATGCTTCTTTTTGTTAACTTGAAGACCAAGTGGAAGTACTCAAAGCTGGACATTGCCCCTCCAGCTCTTTGCCTTGCCAGCTTCAGAGAACAAAAGGTGTGTGGTGTAAAAGCCAGCATTAACCAAAAAGGTGAACCCAAGCCCAAGACCTAGAACTTGAATATCTATTGTTACACTGCAGTGAACACAAACTTGAACGGTCTTAATTAAGGTCCTTCTGAGTTCTAGTTTTTCTGTCTGTGAAAGAAACATGCTTCTGCTCAGTGTTGAGCAATATGAAGCAGCATGAAAATGAAGCACTCACATGTAATTGAAAATTTTGAAGAATTCTATCATAAGGTGTCATTTAAAAGTATTGAAAAATAGACATCAAACAACAAGGAGAAAGAAAACGACTCATTAAGGGACATTCATTCAGTGCCCTTACACAAGGGAAGAAGCTTCTGGAAAAAGACATGATGCTATAATGAAAGGCTGTATTTCAATGCACAAAAAACCAAATGGAGGTTGCAGAGATTGCCTGGTTTGTTCATAACCTTTATAAACTTTTCACCCTCAATAATGTCTTTCTGATGTAGTTTTCTGGACACAATTTTGTGATCTAGCTGTTGGTGTGAGACAAATCCAGAAGGATCAACATGCATCTGGAGAGGTTACTCTCTTTCTAGCTTTGTAGGTTCAAGATCCATTTCAGGACCAAATATTTACTTACTAGTGAGTCTAATTATTTTTCATGCTTATGTCACAGTGAAGCATCACAAGCTAGACAAAGAAATGGATTTCAACCTCTCTCCAGTTCCAACATTGCCTTCTCATTTGATGTGAAGCATTTGCTTTTATTTAACACTAGCATAATGAAGTGCACTTTACAGAGCATCTTCAAGGTAAAAATCTATGCAACCTAGTAAAAAGTAGTGTTATACAGTCCATTAGTTCAAGAAGCAGATTCTGAATCACATCCATTAGAAAAAGAACCATTTCTTCAAATGCCAAATGCACTGTTTACTCCTCACTGGTAGCAAAATGTGATGTACAAGGTTACTAATATAATTTCCAGGCCATTATCTAAACAAACAACCTATGAACAAAGCAAGAGAGGGGAAAAAGTAGCTTATCACCTCCAGCTTTAAAGCTGCTGCAAATTCTAACATACAAGTGCCATCTCTCAGCAAACACAGAAGAGCTGCTCAGTATGGAAACATACCTCTAGTCTTTGTTCAGAAATCACAAAGCTCATTCCCAAGGACAATGAAGGCTCCCATCAGCGCAGTGCTCTTCAGGGCAGATCTCTCTCCTTTTTCAAGGCTATCCCTCTAAATGCAGACACTCTCTTCATTTATTCCAGTGCCGCAGCATCACACAAGTTGCAGTAAGAGTGTGACCTCCTGGTCCCCACACTATGTGGTCTACCCTCTTTGCCAGCTGACAGATGACAGGAGCACCTCAGCCCCATCCTGGGTCCCACCCCCAGGAGAACTGCCACAGGAATCCAGCACAGCTGGGCAGATACGAACCTACAGCAAGCCACGAGGTGTTAGACCTCTCAGTGTTCAGGCCATCCCTCAGCAGCATACCACCAGCCCAGAGGCTGGGCATCCTCCTCCTGCTGTCCCTCATTTCTACAGAGGGTGAAGTCCAGCACACAGCTCACCAAGCAGCCATGCCATCCTCCTGCAGGACCACAGGCAAGAGTAACCATCTCTCTCCCCTAACTTCCCCTAAAATCAGCTCTCTGCTTAAGCTGGGACAGCCACGGGTCAGTTTCACACGTGCTGCTCCTGTGTGTCCATGGCAGTGCTTTGGCAGGCCCCAGCCTGATGGTCAAACACCACCTTCTCTCCAACCAGCACACACAGTTCTTCTGCAAAGACAGCAAAGGCCACCAGCCATCCCCCTGCCCTCCACAAGAGGCTGAGCAGAAGACCACCATTCATTGCTGGGCTCTTGTATTTTCTCATCAAAAAAACCCCAAACCTCCAAGTTTTCAGTGTGTCTTACTGACATATTAACAGCAGAGGCCAACTCCTTCTGACTGAAGTGTTTCTGTAAGCAGAAATGCTGTGCAAGAGATTTGGCATTCTTGTCATTTTTCTCTTTAGACAACACTTTCATTTACTTTTTTTTTTTTTTNAGAGGAGGCTTAGCTGCACAACCACCCACCAGCTGTGCCCTCCAGCCCCACTGGGGGGGTCAATGCCTTACATCACACGTGAAAATCCTTCTCAGTCCACCTCAGAGGCCTCCATCCAGCTCTCACTGAGTACATAACCATTCCCACAGGTCTCATAAGAAGGTGGATCATGGCTGTGCAGCCGGACATCGGAGACCAAGCGCTCCCTGACAAATGACAGCATAAATAACAGCCTTAAAAGCCTTGCCCAGAGGGAAGTTGTGCACGTAAATCAACCAATGCAGATTTCTCCAGTACAAATGGTAGGTCTCACTCTGTCATGATCTGGGCTGGCATTCTCAGATGAAGGACCAGGGATACTATTTTCTTATATTGAAAGAATTATTCTGAATTTATGAGGCAATATTTAAGAACAGTCGATAGCCCACTTACAAAGCGGACTCAAGCAGATTGAAATAATTTCATAATAAAAAGGCAGTAAAAGCATGTATGTAATTTCAATATAATTCCTCAGAAATTCAGTAGCAATTTGATTTTATTTTTTTAATGAGATAGATTTGAGAGCATACATTGATCTGATTAGCCTTCACATACTTTCCTCCTTTTAGTGTAAGCCAATCTCCTTACATGGATTACTACGCCTATTTAATTTCCTTTCCCTAGGAAAAGGAACATAATTTTTCACTGTGACCATAATAGGAATTTGACCAATACAAATACACTGCATTACTGCAATCCGTTACCGACTAATTTCCTCCAAAAGGAGTGAATTCCAAAGCTGTGAGCTGTAATCCTAGAGGCGGCCTTACTGTTCTCTATTGTTTTTAAAATTGCTTCTTTATGACACTCAGTCATAGATTTTTTTGACTTGAAGATGACAAATTTGGGAAGAGATAATCAGCAAAAGAATTAATTTGCAACTGATCTACACCGCTCTTTGTTTTGCCTTGTCTCAGAGGGTTGTTGTTTTCTTCACTTGCTAACCAACAGATCTGTGATTTTTTTCTCCCAAGCACACATTAAGATGATTTTTTTCCAATTAGGTTTGGGGGGATTTTATAATAGTAACAGATTAAACATGCAGTGCTTCCTACATTTAATCTGTCATATAAGATGCATTAATTCCTAGATGCAATACTTCACAGAAATGGCTTTACTTTCACACATCAGAATTTTCACTCATCTCAGCCCTGGCCACCACATGCAAACCTAGATGTCCATCTCTGACCAAACAGTGTGACACAGGACAAGTGGGCTCAATCCAGCACCCATCAAAAACACCTAAATAAGCCCAGCCACTGTGCATACCACAGCAATCACAGATTCAATTTAACACTCTCCCTGGAAGTGTTCAAAAGCCACATCGATGTGGCACTTGGGGACATGGTTTAGTGGTAGGCTTGGCAGTGCTGAGTTAATGGTTGGATTCAATGAACTTAAATGTCTTTTCCAACCTAAATGATTCCATTATTCCTATGACACCTGCACTCTGAGGGCTGCAAGTAGACACAGCACCAGATACAGCATCCCAGTGTGGCTGGATGGAAGGGGTTTTTCCAGGTAGTCCTAACCAGACATAGTCCAGCCTGCATCCCCTTCACAGCTGCAGGATAAAAACCTAAACTCAAACATTCAGATACTGCTGCCACAGAAACAAACACGGAGGATCCCATATCCCTCACCATCTCTCCACCATCCATGCCAGACATATCTGCTTCACTTTCTAGTGAGCATTGATACCACAAGTCTACCACAAGCATTTCTTTGATACCAAAAGCAATGTGGAGAGCTCTGCCTCTTCTGGGCTGAGGGAATAAAGCCAATTTCAAACTACTCAATTTCAGCTGAGCAGTGAAAAGTTTGACCAAGGCGCTGCTATGATTTTTCGAACATTTTAAGGATAAAGCCCCATGCTTGGAAACTGGCTTGTCAGTGCCTCCAGAGTGTCTAAAAGTTACACAGGCTTCCATGCACCAGATAATCCAAGAGGCACTGCCAGCTATACACACTCATGAGGAAAACAGTCATCTGTCCTCACTGTCTGAGTGGTTTTTCACAGATTAATATACTTTCACAGTAGAATGAAAGATTATAATTTGCTAAAATTGATTTCACATCAGTGGTGAAGTCAGAGTGAGTAACACACCTGAGGTGACCCAGTCTGCTCAGGGGAATGTGAAACCACAGTGTATTGACAGTTTAATTGGCTCAGCAAGAGTTCATTTCCCTCAGATGAAATGCACCATTGGCTATTTTATCGCTGTATCCTTATTGCTGCTTTAAAAGTGAAGCAGACGACAATCTATCAAAATGTTTTCGTTACTGAGGCAGTCCCTGTCTTTATTGCTGGGTGCTGGCTTCCTTCCCCCTTTCCTCCCCAGCAAATGCAAACTAGCTCTTGTTTGCATTTTAAGCACTTTGCAGGATGAGAATGCCTCTCTATATCCTTTCAGGACAAGTGATGGAAGATACTGCTGTGCCCATTTCTGCCCTGGAACTACAAAGGATAAAACACAAATATCCAACAGCACCAATTATTCTATAAATACCACATTCAAGGATAACATGACATTTATATCATCTTACTGCAAGCTAAAGGGATGTCATTTGGCAGCTTTATAGCATTGGGAGGCATTTAAAGAACATTAGTTTTTGAACTATTAAAAGATGATAACTTGGAGCTCAAAAGGTATTTACAGCCCACTTGTGGAAGCAGGAGATTTGAAGGAACAGGGAGCCCTTGCTCCCTGGTTGTCTCACAACTCACGCTTCAATAGGGGATGCAGGCAGAGGATCATGTTCTGCCAGTATGGTTCAGAGCAGATAGGACAGAGGCAGCACCACCACACAGACATGGAGAAGCTGCAGGAAATGCCACAGGCACCCCAGCAAGGCTGTGATCCTCCTGCAGACCCCCAGCCCAGACACCTCCCCATCCAAAAGGTCTACATTCCCTATGGAGCTGCAGCATTAATTCCAGGGAGCAGGCCCAGGGTGCACACAGTCAATTCCTCCTTCCCCCCTCAGAAGCAGGAAAGCACCAGCCCCTTCCACAGCGGGAAAGCAGCATCAGAGCTGGCAGGGGACAGCACCCTAGCAGCAGTAGGCACAAGCACCCAGGAATTCCTCCACACACTTTGAACTGGGGACACCTAAGCCCAGATACCAAGTGCAGTGCTTAAAAACTGCTGAAGAAGTACGTAGGCAGTTACAAAAAGCCCCTTATTAACCTCCAAGCCTCATTTCACCCATGAGGGGAAGGATGTCACCAGTGTTTAATTGCAGGGGGAAAACAGAGGCAGGACACAGGGAGAGGGATCTCAACCACACACAGCTCCCCACTGAAGCACCCCTCAAACCATGAAGGCCCCAAAAGCAGGGACTAGGGGGCCAGGGGTATCTCCTACTACACATTTTACTCCTCCACAGACATGCCAGAGGGTTGCTGCTAAATCTCTGCAAAGGGCATAACACAGAATCTTCCTGCAGCAGTCAACAGATGCATGGAAATGTAGGTGCAGCATGAGAGGACATCGGTGTGGCAATGTACTGCAGAGCTCAATGGGGGATGCAGGGAAACAGCAGCAAAAGCCAACAAAGTCCCTCCTGCAAGGAGACACCCCAGAGACACATATCAAGTTCTCCATCAGCTATGAGCAAGGCTGTCCAAGATGCACCAGGATTTTGGGAAATTGGACCACTCTAGTATTGAGGGAGGAGAGAGGGAGCCCAGGCAGGAGGGGAGCCCCACACCTCAGGCTCAGCATTGTGAGGGGCACTGAGAGGCTCCTCTGGGGGAAGACTCATCCAGCACCCGCAAAGCCCAGAGAGGCACATGCCAGTGCTGTGCTGGCAGTGAAACTTCAAGCAATGAGAGGAAGAAACAAGCAAAACGAAACATCTTTCAAAATATCCCTTCCTGGTAGCATGCACTGTCATGCAATACTTCCAAAGCCATGGTTTATGTGGCTCAGGAGGGTAGTTTCATGCCCTAACTCCTGCATGATGGATTTTACAATTTGTTAAAGAAACTCATCAATCCTCAGCAGTCATTTTTAATGCCCAGAGCCTCCACAAACTCCTGCATTTTGCTGATCCCCCAATTTCAAATCATTTGAAATTGCTGCTACTATTACAGCTCTGCTCCTAAAGCTAAGCATTATGGCACACTTCAGACTTCCAGCTTCGTATGCTGGTGTAATAAACAGATTAACTGTGATTTATGAACATTAAGTTCTGGTTATTTGAAAGGAAACATTACCTCCCTAGACCAGGTCTGACAACCAGAGATCCCTCATTATGCAGACATAATTTCCACCTACCCATAATCACTGGTTTAGAACATAGTTTTCAACCTGGTAAATGTATCACCATAGTTTTCCAGTACAAACTTTGTGCATCCAAAGCATCTGGCAGGAAGACCCACCAAAGGTAGAACATCAGTCTGAATTGACCCAGCGAGACAACTCCTATTTTAAATACAAGTAATTAAAAAAAGAAAATATTAAAGCAACAACAAATTAGAAAGCTTTTGGAGAGAAGGGCCACAGTAGAGATAGGTGCATCACAGAAGGATGCAGCAAGACTCCAGTTAGCAGAGCACTAATTAGGAAGAGGAATGTGTTCTGGTTTGCACAGGTGTCTAGTAAGGAAGGCAGGAGTCCCCCTCCCACCCCGGAATGGAAAAATGTAACCCCCTTCCTCCCGNCAATGAATCCCAAGTCCTGCACCCCACTTCTTTTCCCAGTTCTAGATTTCGCGATGTCTCCACTCCCCCACCTGAGAAGACACCACCAAGACAAAAGGGACAACTGGGCCCCTCCCTTGTGGCTAGCTAGGCCCTTTTGTTTTTCTTAAGTACCCAGCAATGTGCCTTAACATGGGGAAAAATTCTTTGAGAGGAAAAGAAAAGAACACACACACACACAAAAAGAAAACCTCCTAAACCCCCAACAGAATGATAAGACGATACAGAGATCTGTTTCTTGAGCTTATTTACTTGTAAGGTCTAATAAGAGTTTTAATATTCTCTTCTAAAAAATGTATTCATTTTCTGAGTCTACTCTAAAATGTCAGCTTAATATTTTACAAGCCCACAAGCAGGAGTTGACATTTGCACATGCACTTTTCACCTGCAGCTACTAAACTGATCACCCCACTCAGGACACTTTCAGGTCCTGCTAAGAATTATTTTATACATTTATTCAGTTAATCATTTTCCTCCTGTTTAGAAAAGCTGTGCAACCCTGCACACTGGTTAGACAGCCAAGCCCATCCACACATCACAGCTGTGACCCATTGGTCACATCTCCCCTCTGCAGGGCTGGTTCAACTCCAAGACCTCCCAAGTCCCAGCACCTCATACCTCCACATTCGGAAATTGTTATTAACTTTCCAAGCTAGAGACTTCTCCCATTTGCCCCATATCACCTCTTCCCTCCCTCCCCACACTAAGGGCAACAACCTGTAGAACAACACAGTGCTAAAGCCCACCCAAGGCTCTTCCTACTGACAACACCTGAAAGACCTTCCCGAATTATCAAAACTTAATTGGCTTAAAGACACTGGAGTATTAAACTATTCCAAATGCTAAGAGACAAGCTCTGCTGGGCAGTGCTGGTATCAGTGGACCCTTCTTGCTGGTTAACGTGCAAAAGCTCCCACCACACAGCCCATCTCTTCTCATCTTATTGCTATGTGTATCTTGGATTTATCTGTGCAAGGCATAATTAGTAAAGATAAAATTTATATACTTAAGCCTCTTTAATAGAATAAAAGAAATCTCAGCTCCCTCACCTTGACTGTAAAGTAGTAACAGTGGCTCGTGAAAAATGAAAAGCCTTGAAGGATTTGGGATAAGAAACTTGGAGAGACAATTGCTAATCTTTTATCTTCTAGACTTCAAGCAGAATCAAGTTCTTCAAAGAAAACCCAATAAAGCCCAGACATTTTCATCATAAGAAAATAAATAATTCAGTCATACTTTAGAGGACTCCAACATTAGGATCAGCTATTTGATATATTTGTGGCTTAGGTGTCTCTAAACTGATTAAAGATAACCTGATAGAAGCTTGCAATGTCAAAACTGCCTTCATTCCTGACAGATATGAATGGATAGTGTAAATAACTATAAATAACCAAAATGGCTGCATTTATGCCTAATGGAGGATTTACAGCCTTCAGAGCTGCCTGGTAGGACTAAGGACTCTGCCTTTATCCTACCACAGCACACAAGGGGAGATGAATTGACATCCTCCCCACAGCACCTGCTCTGCCAGAATCACCGAGGGCCCCATCCAGAGGAGACAAGGAACAGGATTCTCCCATGAATAAGAAAATATACACATGTATAGGCAGATTTGTTGGTGTTGATTTATTATGGTCTTCCTAGAAACCACTGTGAAACACACATCCCAAAAGCCCCTCAAATATCTGTAGCCCTTGCAAGTTTCCCCCAATACAGCTTTTGTTATTTTCCAGCTGCCATCTGCAGAAGGGAAGATGCCATTGCCTTTGAGAGAGAACAGACCAGGTCTTCATTTACACCTACAGGCCTTCACCAAGGGGGCCTCAACTACAGCACCCCAGTCAATCTTCCAGTGTGGGTTACTGCACTCCTATGTTACCACCATCCACCACATTCCCAAAGCTCCAGCAGCAATGCAGCCCCACAGGAGCTATTTGGGAAGTGGGTGGAAGCAAATTCTGCACCCACACAAGCATTGGGCCAGCTCGATTCGGGGTCAGAAACAGCCACATTGTGTATCTCATGATTTATGCCACTGCCAGGAGATGACAGAGCAGCCACTGACACACTCCAACAGCCCTGTGTTTGCACCACATGGAAAAGTCCCTCCAGGATGGGACTAGCATCAACAGAAGAGGCTGCAGAAAGGCAGCACGAGATCCTGCTGATCACTTATTTGAGCAATCACTTAAAATACTGAAAGTGGCTCTCCCCAGGAACTCAGTGTGCAGAAGCAGCTCCTCACAGTCAGCTCTCCTGTTCCTGCTCTTCACACTTGATGGAGGGGGGACATTACCAGAAAGTCTGACACAAAGAATGGGTGCAGATGCTCCTCTTCTCTCAGAGATCCTTCTGTGCTTAATTGTGTTGCCACATTTGCGCTTTTTAAAGTGCCTTTTCCTTTGAACAAAGAACTGGGAGGAACATGCCACAAAAGCTGCAAGTGAGCAGTTGCTAAAGCTTTTTCTGTTATCCATAGAGCAATGTGGCTAATATACAGGGCAAGAAATTGACCATTCAAAAGCAAATTCCCAAGCTTGGGAAGCAGGAGGAATCAGACTGATAAACATGCACACAAGCTAACCCCAGGGAACAGAGTTCTTTAGCAAGGAGAAGGACAGATGAAGAACTGTGCATATAAAATAATGCTGTAGCAAGAACTTTTCTTGCTTCTCTCTGGTCCCGTGGGAGAGAAGAGCCTCTCACGAGGGCTATCAGTAGAGTTTGTAAACCATGGACACCTGTAACCTTGCTAAGAATGGTTTGCAGTAAAATAGAGAAATATTTTGACAATAGGACATTAGCCAATGAGCCCTAAGAAGGTGGCTGATCCTTTGACCAATGAGAATATGAAGAAGAAGGTATAAGAGAGTTGTGAAATAATTAAATAAATCACTATTGCTGCACAATCCCTGCCTGATGGATCTCTCTCTTCTCCCTCCTACTACTGCGGGATACGACAACAAAGAACCACACTGGTATTTTGCTGCTCAAGTTTACCTTTTACAAAGTTGAGCTATACAGATTTAATATTTAGGAAATCGGTAGAATTCCTTGAGGGATTTTTTTGTTGTCACTGTTTCAATAGGAAAAGACTAGATGGTGGCAGGGCCAGACACTCCCCCAGTGAAAAAAGCAAAGATCTATCAGAAGAAAGAGGGGAGAAAGCAAACCATAGGCAAGATTCTCACCCTTCTCTCTAGCAGGTGAGTTGCACTAACTACTGGTTAGTTTGGAAATGAACATTTAGCAATACTAAATGTCATGTGACAAAAGACATATGAGCAGTTCTGAGGTGATGGGGTTCATCCCAGCTTCAGAGCTGAGAAACCCCAACCAGGAGGTGCACACATGAGAAGGTACCAGCATGGATACACCAAGGGAAAGCGAAAACTGCCCGCAAAAAAAATCCTGGAGTAAGACTTAACTGCAGTCGAGGCAGCCACAATCCATTTTAACACTGTCAAATGCAGCAAATTTCCAAAAGATCACTACTTAAATAATCTTCATAATTTAAAAAAATAAAATTTAAAAAAGCCTGCAAGATAAGACCAGGAGCTAATTGTACCATTTAAATTTAGTGAAGGGAGGATTTTTTTGGTTGGGATTTTTCCTTCTTAACTGCAATAAAGAAAAAGCCCAAGGGTCTAAAACTAATAATCTAATAAACCTTGCTAAGTGAACATTGTAACAGATAGGCCTGGATGAGATTTCCTGTAAATGCCAGACAATTTCCCTTGATCTTTATCAGCAGAGATGCTGCTCTAACTTCAGCAGGAAGAAATTAAATGTGGTACAAAATAATAACATCTGGGTGAGATTCTGCTTGTCAGACTAGCAGTCCCTTTAGATGCCAGGGTAAAAATATTAAAATTAACTCTGAAGGATTTCACATTTGTGTTTTTAATATGAGTGGCTGGGGTGTGTTTCCATATCAATACATTTCCCCTCTCTAGAGAGAGGTGCAATTATCCATCCCCTGCACTGGGTCCCAGCCTGGGGGTCAGACCCAAAGCAAAACGCATTGGGAGCTCTCTTCCCTGCCAGAGGACATCTCACAGCTGGCATTGCTTTCAGCTATCCCATTCCTGCAGTCCCAATTCCCAATCTGTCCCCAGGATCTGCAGGAGATGCTCAGGGACCATTGGGGCCCCAGTGGTGGTCAGGGGCTCCTCCTCCCTGACCACTCCAGCATCCCCCCAATACCTAAGTGCCCTCCACAGCCCCAGGCACAGCCCTGCCAGGGGCATCCTGAACAACTTCTATAGCTGGAACAGCCTCTGGCATGGCAGCCATCAAAATACTCTTAAACAAGCAGCAATCAAAAAATCAACCTATTTTAAAAAATGTTCTTCTACAGACTTTCAGACTAATTTTAAAGATAACAAAAGTAAATGGTGTTCAGAGTGTAATGAATCGTCTTTCCAAGTCCAAAACACTTTATACAAGATAATTAAACTGAGCTCCTCAATGGTCCCAGCTAGGAACTCCTCCTCTGCAACGGGATTGCAAATGGTTTTTAGTCACGAGCTTTTTTATAAGCAGAAGTGGTCAGAAACTGTTCAATTAAATGCTTTTCTTCCCCACAACCAAGAATGGCAATTCCACATAACAGGGCTTCTCAGAATAACTTCAGCTTCAAAATCCCTGCACAGGTCTCTGGGCCAGGAAGGAAATAACAGTTTTTAAAAAAGGGGGGGAAAAATAATAAAATCAAAGCAAGGGATTCAGCTCTCTCCAGAAGAGCAGAAAATTCACAGCCAGAGCACCCAACTGCTATGCGCAACCTGCAGTACCACAGGGTGTCATTCCCACACACAGTAAAAACTAATGTTGCAGTTTCTGTCAAATGGGGAGGAGGGAGGCAGACACTTTGTATTCCACCCAGCTTATTCACCATTTCTGAAGCTGGTCCACTGTTGCAGCAGTGTTCAGGGACGGACATATAGCAACATAGTTCAGGCAGGCCGAGATGAAGGTAAAGATGGAAGGACTTTATTGAGAAAAACCGAGACCCTTATATAGGCTATCTAACAAAGAAGAGGTGTCACAGGTCTGTTAGACGGACGCCTCTCAGAACCATTGGTCAGCTAGTTAAATGTGACAAATAACACCTGCAAAAGATAGTTTACAAAACAACCAACACCTGCAGAAGATAGTTTACAAAAACATACAGAATAGTTTACATACTTTTCTTAGTTCCCAGATCTGTCCTGTGAGAATGAAAGGCTGTCTCACAGACTACTAGAAGCTGGAGTTTTCTCTCTGATTGAGCTTTTTGCATCCACAGGTCTACATTTCCAATGCCTAGGAAACCAATCTCATTAGTTTTACTCCATTCTGGTTTATCACAATTGGAACTTAATGGTAACTGCCATTAAGAATTAATAAACAAATGAAGAATTACTGGGGGGAAAAAAAATGTGCTGTTATCTCCTCAGCAATTCATTTGATCTTACATATAGAAAAGCAACATATTAGACTTCATCAGTCAGTTGTGGCCCAGAACAGAGCTCTGCCCTGATCTCACAGGCTTCAGCAGGCCTTGGCTCTTGCTATTAGTGAGGCATAAACAAAAATAAATCAATTATTCTGCAAAAATATCATCAGGAAGGAAAAAACGCTTGATTGCCCATGACTTCTTTTTTAAATACAGGCAAAAACACCATTAATACAGAATGACGGAACCTCAATAGGACAGCACTCAACAAATAAGCAGTCGTTTCACCACACATTAACCATGGATGGAATAAGTTTTGTTTGTGTAAAGGCCCTAAAAAAATGATTACAGATTTAAGTGGCACAGACTAGTGTGCATCTGTGGAGGCTCCGCCCCCAGGGGGATGGGCCTTGGGAGTGAAAGCATGGGTCAGGTTACATGAGGTTTCCAGGCTCCCTGATGCTATTGTACCTAAATCCTGTTCCTCACTGGCCATTTCAAATGTAACCCCGCCCAGGTAATGCTGTACTTAGGTGGGCGTTCACATGATTCTGCAGCTTTTTGGAGCAGTTTGCATTTGAACCCCCAGCGAGGTGGCTGGGAGAAATAAAACATCTCTGAACTTCTATCAAGATTATTGTTCCTGATTCTTTCCACAGGTCCCGGCTGTCTCCCAGGGAAGGTTGCGGGACCCCACCGCAACATGTATCCACACTAAAACATATTCCAAGATTCATTTTGCAAATAAAAAACAAGCAAACAAACAAAACTGTCATGTCATCATTAGAAAGAGAGCTGCCCCAGACAGCAGGGCATCAGGTCACCAAGCACTCAAATACCCCATGGGGCACCAGGGACCACATTTGGGAACCAGCAGCCTCTGCCACCTTTCCCACAGAATAAACAACTTTGTTGTGAAGAGGATAACAATAATAATAAGCACAGTTGAGGCAGATCTTACCAAGCATTACACTGAGGTGACAACCAGATCATATCCCTGCAACCTGTATTTTGGGACTGACAAGTCAGTCAGAGTCAGACAAGTCAATACTTGCACAGAGATTTTAATTCTTAGAGAAGTGGTTTATTTTGGGGGTTTTTTTAATATGCACCTCAAGAAGTTTAGTCTTTAAATTTCCATTCATTCTTACAGCTGCAGGAATACTTAGGACAAACCCTGCAGAGCAACCATATAGCAAACCAGGTGTATTACTAATCATAAACAAGCATATATAATATCTACAAACATATGAAAACAAGTGAACAGAAAGCTTCCAGCCACCTGCACTTCCAATTGCCCAGTGCTGAGGAAGAGGAGCAGAATTGCTGCCTCCTCCTCCTCCTGCACATGACTAGAGCACCCACAGCACTCACCTTGGAAGACAGCAGTGTTCTGGATGATGAGGAATTTCAGCTCCACACTGGCAGACTGCAGCAGCTGCTCCATGTTCAGGCGGGCGGTTGCCTGGTACTTCTCCTCCATCTTCCTCGAGCAGCACGTGGAGCCCTTTGGGATACATACCTGCAGATCAGTCCCTGGAGAGGCACAAGAAGAGTAGTAAATTCACATTAGGAGGTGGAATTGCTTAGAGTGGAGAGGAAACCAACTCCAAGCATCTATGGCCGCAATTACTGTTTGGGAAAATTTATGACGTTTCTGGAATTTCTCCTGAGCAAGCAGCTTGGCCGAAGGAGAGGACTGATAAGGCAGAGCCCAGATTGCTGAGCAGTGGCCCCCAAGAGCTGTGCTTGCCTGCCAGCACAATGCTTGCCTGCCAGCACAGTGCTTGCTTCAGCTTCCACACACTCCATGCACTGCTGTGCCAGTGCCAAGCAGAGCAATCCTGAACCTTGCCCTGCAGTCTCCTGTGTGCCCGTAGCACACCAGTGAGGAGTCACAGGCAGGCAGAAAAGATGGAGGAGGAGGTGGAAAATGGAGACAGGATTTGAGGCTCTGGATTTACAGTGAATAGAGCAATGTATGTAATACACCAAGGAGGATATTGTAATTTGCATAAAGACTTAAAAGTAATTTGAAATGTAACAGCGCTATTTGCCTGCAATTTCTACCCTTTCATATCCTCAGCAACAGTAATAGCAGGACACAACTATAATGATTTACTTGGCTTTTTAGTGCTGACTTTTAAATTGTACCACCAATGTCCCCATCGCATGCTTCCTCCATTGCAACAGGCAAAGCTCAAGGCCCATTGCTTCACTCTTGGTCATCCCACTGCAGAGGGACAGATGCTGAGGGATGCTCTGAGCACTGCACTCTTCTGTAGCACCTTGATTCATTCACCAGAATGGGACAAAAGCCAGGGGACAGAGGCCAGAGGGACACTGCTTGCATCTCCAGCACTGCTCTGTGATGCTAAACTTCTTTTTTTGACATTTCCAAAGCATTTATTCATGGAGAAAGTAGACAACTTTAAGAAAAGTGTTGTTAGCTAAAAATAAATAAAATTTAGGGGAAAAAATAGAAATCTTTCTAGGCTCAGACAACAGAAAACAAAACAGAAGAGCTGGAAGCAGCAGCAAAAAAAAAAGTCTCATCTTCAAATTTTAAGAGCAAACTGAGGCTCTGACCACACAACCAGAGCAACAAGCTCATATAAAATAAATAGCTCTCCTCATGCAGAACACATCTAATCTGATGCTGCTCTTAGAAACTCAAACAGCAAACAACAGCTCCATTAAAAACGGCTATCGAGGGTCAAAGAACAGCCAGAACCTCACATTTCACTGTCTGCCACCCAAACTGCATTGTGCCCAAACCAAAAGCACGATGAAGAACCCTGCTAGGTTCAGCACTGCCAAGAACCAGGATTACGAAGCAGTCCCCAGGCCAGTAACCAACAGCCCTGACAGAGTGAAGGCTCCTCACACCTCTCAGCCCCCACTTTTCCTTCCTGCTTGTTATAGAGGCTTTTTTCCTCAATAAAAGCTGCTTTGGTAATTTACACCTTTGCTCTGGAAGGATTATGCATCCTTTCAGTTTCCTGTCTCCTCTCCTTCACAAGAGTCTTTTACCACATCCACTTTCTCCCTAATTACTAGAAAGTAACAAAAGTCACTTGTGCAAGTGTAGTCTAGCAGAACAGGATTAATATTAATGTCAGTTCAATAGTGTGCCTCCTGAAGAACAGTCACACACAGTACCAAGGGAAAAACAGCTGTCAGGGCTCAGGAGCAGCGACAGCAGAAATCCTCCTCCCTCCAGCCCTATCCCTTCCCCTGGCACAGCATGGGAAAAGGAACATGAAACACTTCATCTACAACACACATTGCATGTGGGGAAAGGAGATTTAACCAGAGCAGGTCCTGCTGTGGCTGCAAAAAAACGTCTTGCAAAGGGGGAGAGAGGGGTCCAAACTCCGATCCCGGCTCCATCGCTCCCCACTACCTAAGTTTCCCCTTCTGCAAAGCAGGATGTCCAACCTAAGTCCCTTCCTCAAGCCCTCTGACATAGACACAGAACCACCAGCATCTAAAGCTTGAGCCTCAGTGGCTCATGAACTCACCCACTCCAGAGGAGCACAGAAACAGGCATTTCACGCACTGAAAAAATAAAAGGGACCATAAAACCACATAACAGCAAGATACTGTGTTAATGAGAGAAGCAGTTACATAACAGCAAGTTAAAGAGGTTTTTAAAAGTCAAACCAAACTCAATTTACATCGCAAAGAGGCTTAGCATGGTCTCTTTAACACTACAATATGCCCATAAATTTCTTTTTAATACAAAGCTTATTTCCTCCTACATTTATTATATTATGACACATTTCAAATTATAAAATAAAAATCCTTCCATGATTAATGGAAATAACAATATAGAAAACCTGAGAGCTGGCAATTAAGAGGTCTCTGCAAGTTAAAACCAAGGATAGGAAGCAACAAGGTCATCTATTCACATCCCATCCTTCTTTTTAGCGATTAAGCCAACTTCTCTTCTTAAATGGATTTTTATTTTTGTGCAGTAAAAAGACAGACACATGCTGTATCAGAGCAATCATGGAGGAGGAGGAAAAAGCCTGGGAATTAACTCAGCTTACAATGTTTTACAGAGACAGCCAACTAACACCATTGACCACGGTAAGAAACATCACAGTAAATGCAACAGGACAACACAGGCAGGGCAGGCTCTTGGAAGGTACCAGGGACAAGGTCCTTCTTGGCACAGTGTTGCTACAGAGGGATGAGGAATGGGGGCCTGACTCCCATCTGCCAACTCTTTTCTGTATACGGCTTTCGCAGATGGTGAGCTGGCTCGAACACTCCAATCTCCAAGTCCCCCAGGAGAAGTAAGGATGGGAGGTTTTGATGCCAGTCCCCCAGAAGTCACTAACCCACCCCGCTGACCCCAGCCCTAGCTGACACAGACGAAACAGAGACAAAGCTTTTTGACCTGCAACTGTATTTGGGGTTTTCTCGTGCCATTGCTTGAAGGAGCCTCTTCTGCACTCAAGCTGCAGCATCCTCAAGAGCCCCAAGGGCCGGGGGCTGTGCAAACCACACACGCTCTGGAAGTGTGAAGGATGCAGACACGAATACCTGGGAACACTCAGCAAGCCCACAGACCAGACACAAGCAATAAATGAATTAGGGTGCCACACGTTTCTGGCGCCAAAAAAAAATGCATGGAAAAGGTCCTGTGAGTCATTAAACCGTACCTCTGCCTCCCAATCCACCCCCTCTCAGCATTTTATCTAACACAAACACCTTCAGTGATACTCCAGCTTGTGAGATAGCAAAGCCCATTCTGCTGCCTAATGGCGCTTACTGTTAAGACTGTTTTTATCTCCCAACCTACACAACCCCTTTTTCTTAAAGTTTCAAGTCATTACACCTTGTAATGCTAGTCTCAGCCCTTGAAAACAACCTTCTCCTTTTGCTATATATCACTACAAACTCATTTTCAGAAAGAAAGAGTCCCTCAAATTACCGCAACCATTTTATTAAATTGTGTTTGGATGCTCACATACCAATCTTTGCAAGATTAGTGAGATGATGAGATGCCAAGCACAGCAGCCTGACCCTCTGACACCCAACTCCCACGGATGAGAAGGCACTGGCTGCAGCCCCTTCCATGGGTGCAGGAACGCCAGGCACCATCAGAGCTGTGCCATTTATGCCATCTTGGGGAACAGCAGTGTAAATGCTCCAGCAATTTCACATACGCTTCCAGCTGACAGAAATAAACTCTAAAGCTGCAGTAATTTCAGTAGCACTCTGCCTCTTCCTGACAGGGAATTTTTACTGACAGACGGGTAGCAGTGAATTTAAACCATTACACTTGACTTTGATGTACAATTATTCCTGCAGATAGATGGTTAGTACAGCAGAAGTGAAAAGAATTTCAGAGGATTAAATGTCAAAAATAAAAACCCTCAAGATCATCTGTGGGGAGTTGTGGACTCCTTCACAAGGCTGAAGGATTTTCCTTTGATTTTAAGGATCCCAGGTTAGCTTCAACCCTGTCACCAGATACAGGCAGACAAGCTGTGCACACTGGAGCATGCAAGCCTTCCCACCCAGATCCAATGGCAGCTTAAATGAGATTAACATTCCCCCTAAATTTACCCCAGGCATTGCCAAAATAAGAACCTCTCCCTGCTTAACTTTACATTCCTGCAGCCTCCTCCCATGTGAAGGGGGCTCTGCTACGCCATGCAGTGGCACCTTCGCCTTCTGCAGTCTGGAAATGTCAGATAGTTCCTCACACCCTCTTAACTCACCAATTTGTTAATATTACCCACAAGGAAGATGCTTTTTGGGGGCAATTTTCCTCCTCCAATTGTTTCACAACCAGCATCATGCTTTAAATAGATAAAAGTAGTGACTCAGCATTTAAATATAGAGGATTTTCCCCCAGCTTTTTCAATACTTTTTATTAAAAACCTTTTAAATTATGTGATTAGGAGTTTGTACATCTGTCAGTGCCTTTTAATGCTCAGCATTGGGGGGGGGGGGGGGGANGTGCGGAGGGGGGGGGGGGGGAGGAAAAGGAAATGCAACTGTTTAGAACCCAGATTTAATGCTGATCTTTTAAAATTTTAATTAAGAGATATAAATTATAAACCAACCTCCTTCAATAGGTGATTTAAGTTGGAAAGTATGGGTACTACACGGGATATTTATTACTGCTTAATTATCCTTTATTTTCTATTCCATCTTTTGTTTCACAAGGCCATCTGACTCTGGATTCCTCCGCTGGTCTTATAATGTTGGCCAGATGATTCTCATGCAAGTCTAACACTCTATAAAGACACATCTTTTCAAAGAAAACATTACAGAGAAAAATAGGTTTTACAGAGTAAAAGTTTCCTCCTAACAAATGTAAAAATGTATCAACGTTGTCATCAGTGGAGTTAACTTTGGGCACCCACTCACCACACAGATTTATTAGTCATATGCACACATCCTGCAGCCATTCCAAAGACTGGGAAGAACACTCTCCAGGATGTTGTTAAAGTTAACCCCTGGGGAAAAAAAAATAAAATTAATGATCTCACTACAAAACCACTGCCTGGAGAGGTTACTAAATTTTAGGGTTCTGCTCCTGCTCTCTTAACTATCAAGAGAGTAACTTGCAGGCCTGAAATAATTAAGAACAGAAAACTCAATTATCTAGTAAACTGAGCTCTTAAACCACCATGCTAAGCTAAATGGAAAGGCTGCACAGGGAGGAGCATCATTAGTTCCACTCAGGAAAAACAGAATAAAAGAGCAGAAGGACAAAGAGAACCAGCTCATGAGCAAAGGCACATAGAGACCAACTGGAGGAGTTCAAATTTTTAATTTTTAAACTGTACGTTGGCACACACCAGCTGCTTAAAAAAAAAAAAAAAAAAGAAGAAAGCTTGACATGCTCAGCCAGCCACTTGTAAAGCTTTATACCTCAACTCCAAAATGTTAATCTACTTTCTTCCTAGGGTGAATCCTTATTTGCTTCCATCAAAGAAAAGGAACAAAAAGCTGTAAATAACACTTTGCTATGGGAGAAGGAAAACAGACCTGCCAGCAGATATTTCTGCCAAGATAAATATTCCTCAGTTTTCCATTGTCCCAGAGCAGAGAGATCCATCCCCTCTCTCCATACTGCCAAGACACCAGCTCACCCTTCCCCTCTAACCATATGCACCAGCCCAATTACCTTGAGCATCACCACCAATACAGAGAAACCCAAATGGCAGAGGAGAGAAAAACAGATCAGGAGAAATGGAAATTCAAGCTGCTGTTTATAGATGGGAGAAATTATGCAGAGAAAAGGCAAACGGAGGAAGAAAACCAAGACAGGCAACATAGGGAGAATTTAGTTATTACTGAACATGAAGCTACCCCAACACAGAACCACAGGCTGGTTCAGGGGCTGGCATTCAATCTCATCTTCATGAAGCCCTAGGAAAAGCACTCTCTCATCACCCTGCCTTCACTCCTCTCCAGTACAAGGTCTCTGATCCAGCTCCAGGCAAGATGTTGCCATGAATTACATCCTCCCACCCCTCACAACAGTCAGCCGCAGCTGACAGTAGTCAGGCCATGCTGTTCCCCACCTCTAAGCAGGCAAAAGCATACCCCAGAGTGACAAAAACCTGGTCCCTAGACTGCAGGACCGGAAGAGACCAAGCTTCTCACTGCCTGGTGCACGCCTGCAGCTAGAATTATTCCCTGAACATGAATACTGCTCATGAAACAACATGACATTTCCCTCACATTTATCAGAATTGCCCTTTCTTTTGTCTGTTTTTTAATTAGAAGTGTGGTCTCTGTCTACTTCAGAGCTCTCCTATGGAGAATGCTGTGCCAACGTCCCTCCAGCCCACACACCACTGATGCAGTAAAACCAAGCTGTGGGACGTTTCTCCTGGCTGTGTTGCAACTCAGCAGCATTTCCACTACTTACTCCTTCAGCCACAACTGCTCAAAATGCAAAATGGGGCTTCCAGAAACAATTGTTTCCTGTTTGTGTCAAAAAAAAAAAAA
>VYZQ01019487.1:9357-19390 GCA_013400655.1 Mystacornis crossleyi
CTGAGCCGCGGGCCGTGCGATGCGCAGGCGCACTGCGCTCCGCACACACACGCACGCCGGGGAGGCCCCGCGTGCGCAGCCGCGGAGAGGCCGCACCCCCCGACCGCCACAAGCCGGGCGCTCATTGGTCGGGGTACGCTCGGGGGGCGCGGCCGCGGCGCGGAGACACAGAGGACGGCGCGCGCGGGAGGGCGGGGGCGCGCGCGGTGTGTGTGTGTGTGTGTGNGGGGGTGTGTGGGTGTGTGGGGGATTGTGTGTGTGTGTGAGAGTGTGTGTGTGAGAGTGTGAGTGTGTGTGTGTAGCAGAAGGGGGCCGCGCATGCGCACGGTGCACGTGCCCGCGCGCCCTGGCTATGGCGGCGCGCGCGATGCTCCGTGAGTTCTCCCCCATCCGTCCCGTCCCCTCACGGCCCGTGGAGGCACCGACCCCTCGGTGCGGGCGGGGACAGGGCCCATCCCCTCCCCTGACCGAGGGAGATCGAGGGGCAGGAATGGATTTCGGGACCACCGATCCCCAGACGGTCCTCCGAAGGCTGCGGTCCCTCTGCCTGAGGCGTTCCGCCGGGACTAGCCTCAGTGCTTCCCGTGAGGGGGGTGAGGTCGCGTTTCCAGCCTGCCATGCTCCGGGGATGTGGCATCCACGTCTCCTTGCACTGCCTACCTTACCTGGGACGTGGCACAAAGTAATCATGGAATCACCAAGGTTGGAAGAGACCTTTAAGAACAT
Source organism: Mystacornis crossleyi (assembly GCA_013400655.1). Lineage (NCBI taxonomy): Eukaryota > Metazoa > Chordata > Aves > Passeriformes > Timaliidae > Mystacornis > Mystacornis crossleyi. The sequence continues at coordinate 10,084 of VYZQ01019487.1, forward strand.
GATGTCCAATGTCCACCCAGTACTGCCACTGTAACCCTCGAACCATTAAAGCACATCACCCAGTCCCAGATCCAGACACCTCTTGACACACCTCCAGGGATGGTGATTCCACCTATTCCAATGCATGGTCACCCTAGCAGGGAAAAATCTATCTCAAATATCTTATCAGAATCTCCCATCTCAGCTTAAGGCTATCTCCCCTTGTCCTCTCACTGCAGGCAAGGCAGAAGAGACCGGGCCGGCTCCCACCTCACTGCAACCTCCTTTGAGGTGGTTGTGGAGAGCGATGAGGTGCCCCCTGAGCCTCCTCGAGACTAAACAAACACATATAAATAACTTGGGACATTCTGTGTTGAGGGCACAGAGCCCTGTCAGTCACATCCAGCTCGGTTACTGGGGAGCTCGACTCCAGAAGGTCACAGAGCTGCCTGCCAGCACACCTGCCACAGCACCGAGAGCAGGCAGACTTTAAATAACCCTTTTTGTCCCTTTCCTGTCCACCTGTCGTGGAAGAGCTCAGTGCAGCTCCACAGCTACAGCTCGCCCGCATTTGCTCTTAAAGGAATAGCCGAGTCACTCTTCTCTATCAAAAGCAGCAGCATATCATTCACAGATGAGTGTTAGGATACGGATCAGGCTAAGAAACAAGTACAGCTTTGATGAAGCAGGAATTTGCTGTCTGTATTTGCTTCCCAGTCATACAACATAAACATATTCTTCCTGCTCTTTTCCTGTTTTGCCTCTTCAAGTTGCTCTTCTACTGGACCTACTCAGTGAGGCCTCTATTAGTTCCTGCCTCCTCAGAAGCCTTGACTATAGTTTTCTGCATCCTGCTCCCACCTGTTGCTTCCAAATCCCAATTGTTTTTTCTTTTGTATTCCCAGCTGTCACTTCCCACCAGCTACGTCCTCACTTCCACTGCCACCCACAACGGCTGCCACGTGTGTGGGGTTTGTATTGGGCTTCCCTGTGCAAACAGCAGGAGAGAGGAGCTGCCATCCCTCCCTTACTTCTCTGGTTTCACATACAGCAACTGTAACCACTGGGCATGAAAGGTAAGCAAAGCATCACAACTTTATATAAATGCAAGATTATGAATTCCTTCTCAAGGGGAGGGATGTCTCAAGGCCTTCCTGAAGCCCATCACAGCGTGATAATTCTTCTCATATTCTGTCTGCATCTCCCAAGATTGATTAATATGGATATCTTCCAATTCAGACAAAGTAAACTCATATGTGTGGTTTTCTTCCTTCTGTTTGGGTCTCTTGACTATGCAGTTGTATCTGCTTGGGGTTTTTTCCTCTTTTCTCACCTGTAATTTACTATATTGTCTTTCTCTAGATTAGTCTTTGAAGGTCTATAATTTGAAATACAGGCAGCAAGTTTGAAAGCTAGTTCCGAGCAGGAACAAGTGGCACCTGTCAGCTCCCTACTAGAACCCCTTGTTTAGTCTATAAATTACCAGGTATTCCTGAAGTACGTGATTATGGTGATACATGGACGTATCTAAAACCAAGTAATCATTAATTTTAACTGCTGTACTGTTAAAAAAATTTCCATGATCTGTTTTTGCCACCCTAAAACTAGCTATTATCAACAAAAAGGGTATATTCCTTATATATAAATATTAAAAAGACTATAAATACATATAAATATTAAAAGAATTAATATCCCTAAGATAGTAATAAAAGAACCCCCAAAAACTTAAAGGGTTTATTGATAAATACTCAGTTACCTCCCTTCACATCTTTCTAATGTTTTCATGACCTGTAACTAACCTCTAAGGCAGTTTTAGTCCTTGAATAACTTTTGAGGGGTTAAAAGTACAGTTATAACTACACATTTTCTTTAAGTTTCCTCAGTTGACTAAACAGAGCTTCTTTGTAAAGGAAATCTCATATTTGCTCCTTGAAGTTAAATTTCAGATCTCCAGTATTTCTTTTCTTGGTTAGCTATGTTACTACAAGACAGAGACATAATTGGTAATCATACTTACTTTCTGGAATGTCAAGTCAGCTGTAAATGTTAAACTTAAACCCCCAATTTGGCAAATGAAATCAGAAAATGTGATAAATCCTCTCCAGTACAATGCAGTGATGTGAAAAAAAAGAGTATTTCTGCAAGGCAAAATGGGCATATATACGATCATGCAAGTTAATGTAATTAATAGCAACTCATGGTTTCACAGCCTTCCATCACAAAGAATCGTAAATTATTGTAGAGAAATACAAAACAAGGATCATTTTACCATCGCTGAAATGCAACCAACTGCTTAACAATTGTACATCTATGCTGGGAGCCTGGTTTTGCACAGAGAACTTGCAGGCTTGGGCTCTGTATTAAGAACAAAGATTCCCCCTTGGAGTGCAAGACGTTTTGAGAGTATACGAAAGCTTTCCAGTTCCTGAGTACACCAGTGAGCTGAAGGCACATTTCAAGAACACACCAGCTTGTACTTGATAGCAAAGCCTGACTGGCACCTCAGGGCTTGCTGGGAGCCCCCCGGGGCTGGTTTGCTGTGCGTGATCAGTCTGACAGCCCCAGGAACTCCTGAGCCTCCCCGGCACTACACACACAGTTTGGCACATACATTAACCAGTCAAATACCAGCTCCAAGTGTTTATTCATCTCCACTAGTCGCAGAGCTTCCCAGTCAAGAACTCATGTTAGAACTGAAGGGTGAGATAATGACAGAAGAATCTTCACATGTCCTCACAGTTGTTGCAGTTTAAAGCTTCGGTTGAAAATATTTCGGGGCTGATAATTGCCTCGAAGCAGGACAGCAATTCAGTAACAGACAACAGGCAGTGACTAACAATATGTCATTGAATAAATCCAGTGAGCCTATTTGTATTAGTTTTCATTTTTATTTTTTATTAAATTTCCGTTAGACAGAGTTGATAAATCTGACTTTTATTTTTTCCTACACCAACATCTTTAACTTACCAGAGCACCTGCTTCTAATCCGTGAAGAGATGTATGGTCACATAAGAGCTGTGCTTCTTCCCAGGTACTAGAGGTAAAGAGGCAGTCAAAATACTCTTTAAAATATTAAATTGAAAGTCAGTGAAACCTTAAGACACTTCTGAACATGAGGCATAAGCTTTTCAGATACGGTGAGGACTAGATAAAACTATACTTTGTGCTTCTGCAGGGAGATACACAGAAAATCTTCTCCATCTTCTCCACTCCTAGGGAAAGTAAAAGGGACACTACATTTCTACAGAGTCAATTTATAAACGTTTGCTTTCCAGGATTTTAACTCTGGCCAATTCTTAAAACTCTTATTTATCATCTCCTCAGTCCTACAGCTGGAAAACTCTTGCTGAATCCTAGGCAAAGTTGAATATCACTTCTAGATTTGGTCCCTTAGGAATAGCACTAGAGGCAAAAATTTTACACTCTGTGTATTTCATCCATTGTCTTGTTACCAAGTGGCAGTGGTTTTTGTGGGAATCATTAAAAACTTCCCTTGTTATGTAGAGCACTATTGATATTTGAACTCTCAGGGGGAGTAACCTCTGTCTCTATCCAAAAAGAGTCAGATAAAAATAAACACACACAACATTGCTCAGCAAAGAACAAGTACGTTAATTACAATTCACTAGTTTGAAGATGTCATTACTCAAACATTTACGGTGTGTATTGAGTTCCGTGTAGGAGTATGGTGACAGGAAAGGTGAGACAAAAGACAGGAAAACATGTAGGAATCTGTCATATACAGTTTTTTCTATAATAATACATTGTGCACATTATTCTTTTCATCTGTGAATGTCAAAGCTCATTAAAAAAATCTGGTTAAATGTAAAAAGCTCTGTGAGGAAGTAATTCTTTTACTGGTAGGTGAACTGAATGCCAGAGTTATTCAGAGTTATTGCTCATTAGAGCCAGAGATGGAACTCAGGAATAGAGTTGGTCTCCAACTTCAGCTACATAAAATGCTGCACGAGTTGCCAACAATGATCTGTGAGTGGAATTTGGTTAACTGTGTCGGTTTGTAGGAACAGTTATTATTTTTTGGTATTACAATAGCTCTGAGGGTCCTGCAGCTGTAATCCCTGTGTACGAGGTTCTACCTGCACACACAGCAAAGAGTGGCTGTGCTTGGAAGAATGTAAAGTCTTTCAGGACATAGTTTGACAAACTATTTTTTGGTAAAAGTTCCTACTTATGCATTCCCCACCACACATTCCTCCCCTCTTCCCCTTTACACTGCTCCTGAATTGTGCCAGTGATTTTTTTGTGCGTGTGTCTAGCCCCATGTTAAATTGAATCTGAATCTGATTTCAATTAGAAATAGTCCCCACAACCCCTTTTTCAAAACTCAGACTAGTACCCGGATCTGGTTCCCTGGTGCAGATGCAGGCACAATGTTACAAGAGAGACCCATGAAGGGAGGAATGAGTGAGGAACGCATTGCACAAGTTTCACTTAGCAGAGGTGTTTGTCAAACTGTGCCCTTAACTGAGCCCAACCACGACAAGGTTCTAACTGCAACTGATGTGAAAAAAAACAGCAATTTGTGTTTGTAAGTTTTTTTAAATTAACACAAACAAGTGGAATATATCAGTAAACAAAAGAGCAGCTCTGCCACCTCAGGTGATACTGTAAAAACTTTCAGAGGAGAATTTGAGGTCATTGACAAAACATCTTCCTTTCCTCTTTAGAGTCAAAACGAATGTCTCTCAGAAACACACAAAGGAAATAACCTTTAGACTCCATGTTTGTTTTTGCAGTGGTATGACTGGAAAATAATTTCAGCTGCCTTTATAAACGGGGGGTGGGGTGGTATAAAACAAAGTAGACACCATTTCCCTCCCACCACAGCTGTACATCTATTATCTGACTCACCACTTCTGGGACTCCTTCTGGCAGCTCTGGTTTTATTGCACTGACAATTCAAGCCTGTGAAAATATTCCCTATTTGCAGGTTACTTTGTTCACTGCTTCGTTCAGGTCAGTATTCCTTCCTTTAGGGTCTGGAACTCGACATTCAGCACGGGCTGGACGTTGCTGTTGTTAAGCCTTGTGAGAAGGGGGGAGGGAAGGGAAGGGGGAGGAGAGTCCATATCTGAAGAGAGACTCCAGACTAGAGAAATTTTACTGACATCCATTCAGTTTCCAGCGGGGTCTCCTTCAAGGGCTTTTACTGAGCTCCAAAGGCCCCTGCGATTCACAGCGGCATTTACATGGGAGTTTCTCTCTGGGAGCTAAGGTATAACTGTACTCCTGCATAACAATCACAAAGAACAGCACCAGACTCCAATTGAAATGTCAACCAGGCACTACTGTTGTAGAAAGTAACAAAGAGATGGTAATATAATTAATTATGAAGCCTCAATACCCTCATTAACACATCTTTAGTGCCTAGATCTTTGAAAATCATCTGTATAAAGTGACTGTCAGAGTTAATTCCTTATAAATTGCCTCCTGTCACATCCCAGCACTGCAGCAAGTTCTCTCAAGCCTTGATTCTAAGAAATCTGGGGTTTTTCTGAAGTTTTGATGCAGTTTTATTGGTGTTATTAAAGGTGTAAGCTGTTGCATAAGCAGTTTGTCAGGCTAGAGTACAGAAAAATAAAAATGCCTTTAGTCAGCCCAGCTTACACAGTTGGTGGCATAAATAGGAAAAGTTTCAGTCAATTAAATGGAAAACTACGGACAAAAGAAAAAACAGGAATGAAAGGTGTCACATAATTTGGCATTAAAATGTTTCCGGACCTTTTTTTAAATTTGAGGATTGCAGCCAGTTTATAGCTCTCCCTCCTACTGCTGCCTTTACGACAGCATTCCAGCTCCAGGCCACATTCCAGAGCATCCTCCTTCCCCTCCACTCCTGCTCACAAATATATATTTCAACAGGCTTAGGCTACATGGAGTTCCAAAACCAGCATGTAAGTGGTGCAATTGTCTTTTACACTTCTCCAGAGAGAGCCACAATCATGCTGCTTAAGCCCTGCTTTGTCGTGTTTTCCCTTTTTTTTTTTTCCCAAGTTGGACTGGGATCAGTACTTGTGTTGGAAACCCTACACATATACTGAAGAAAGAAGGTACAGAAACGGCTGTATGGGTGGTTCATTCTGTTATTTCTCAGTACCAGACTGTCACGGTGCTACAAGATAAAGGGAGGCGATAAAAAGAAAGTGATCATTACAAATCACTTGGCATTTTCTGTGAGAAGTTAAAACACTCACACTGACATAACCAATTTGTCTATACAAGATACTCTGCTTCCCTTCATCTTCCATGTGCTTTTGAGAAGGTGATAATCTTTCTGCAGTGCATAATTTTGTAAAGTTATCTCTGTGTGCTTGTATAATATGTTCCAGGATTCTTTGTTATACTTGGGATAAAAAAAAAATCAAATGAGATACTTTTTATTTAAGAAGTGTCTTTTACAGTAAGTGCTTTTGCTGGTCTATCTAACCTGGCAATATGCAAACTCTCTAAATGGAGGTAAAATTTATATCAGTAAAAGGAGTCCTTGCAAATCTGTCTTTCCTGCTGCATTAGCTAACATGGTAGGAACGTTATTTTGTTCTCCAGTCTTAAATTACATATCCATATCCCAGTAAAACTAAGATGTATTTATTGAACACTGTGTGTTCATAGAAATAATGTCTAAGAAATGAAAGCGGCATGCTTGAAATTAAATAAATACATAGATTTCTGAAGAGCAACCCAGAACTATCATGCAAATTCTGCTTGCTTGCTTCACATAAGCACAAATCTGATGGTACCAAGTGGAATGTAACAACTGCTTTCTGAATGTCCTTTTTTGAAACCACACTTTTACAAAGGAGAGCCAGTTCTGTTTAGAAGATTAATATCTGTCCTCATTGCTTTCTGAGACAGCCACTGGCTTTAGACGTAGCAGTTAATATTCTAACAACTGTTTGAGATGCTACAGACACAGTACGAGTTGATGAAGTGATGTACAGAACAGATAACTAATTTTTAGTCATGCATGGTTACTGAATATGGGATTAATTTAAGGAATCTCTTTTTTCTTTCATGCTGTCCCCACTGCAAAGGGTCAGGTACCTTTGAGGAGTGGCACAGCAGATTGTACGTTTATTTCTGAGATGAGATGCTGGACGTGCTGCTAAGAACTCAGCAGGAACGAGAGGCTGCCGAGACCAAAAGGAGAGGGACACTGCCAATCACCTCGTTGACAGCAGCAATCCCCTGCCCAAGGCAGAGACTCCCAGCTGCCACCAAATTCAGAGCACCGTGGCAGCCAGGATTCAGGATCCTGAGCCTTTCACAGATGCCTCTTTGGACAATCCATGGCACTTGGCCCCGTGCCAGCTCCGCTTGCCATTCCAACCCTGCCAGCAGTGCCTTTGTGCCCCTGTGGCGGTCACTTGCTGCCACCTGCCACAGAGCTTCCCCCCGCTCCTTCCTGCTCTGCCTACACTTGACTAAAATCTTTGTCTTATTATTAATCATGAAGGAATGAACAGGGGATAAACGATACCTGTGCAGGGCATGAAACCACACCCTTATTTATAAGGAACCCCCGACTGATTCTGCAAAGCACAGTAGATCATGATTTTAATGGAGATGGATTCTTTTGATAATGTGTCATGTCTTTTGGTGTAACAGGACTTCAGAAGCGAGCTGATGTTTTATGCTGAGGTGGAAAAATAAGTTTCCAAAGCAAAAAGGGCATGGCCTTTGCAGGGACATTTGGGAGGGGGAACAGGGAAAAGGAGGTAACAAATTAGAGAAAATGCATGAGCGTGTTACAGATGGCACTGGAAAAGCAATAGCTGGGGGATGCACACAGCTCGAGGTAACACACAGAGTCCACACGAGGACCTGAATTCTCATCAAGCTGCTGAGCACCTGGTGGGGTACACGGACATGGGTTCAACACTGACAGCTGTGAGGACCTCACTTCCCTCAAGGTTTGGTGAATTTTAAAATCATTAATTTCTAACAAAAGAGAAACACGGGAGTAATTGATCAGCTATTGTCCATACCCAAATAACAAGCACAAAATGTCAGCACAAAGCCAGTTCAAACTCCAGATTACATCCTTTGGTTAATGCAAAGCCAATAGTTCAGTACCCACACCTCAGCCAGACCACATCTGTCACCTTGGGCTGTTCAGCAGTGCACAGGTAGGAAGGGAACAATTAGGGAACAGAATTAGGTCTTGCTGGTTATACAAGCTGGAGAAACAAGTAGGTTCTGGAGTGACAATTCTTTGAAGCAAACCCTTGCTGTTGGTTAAAGAGTTTTGTTGGTTGGCTGTGGTTTGCTCTGAATAAATGAGAAGACGTAAAAAGTTCTGTTCCTCTGAACAGTTATCAATCGCCAAAGGCAATGCCTTCGATCCCCTGTGAAGCCACTCCCTGCCAGACTAAATCCAGGAACTCCTTCTCATGGCCGGACTGATCTGTGCGTGTTGTCTTCTTCATCTTTACGTGCATCTGTTTGGGGTGGAAGGAATGGAGGGGAAGGTGTAAAAGGAGAAGGCTCAGTTACATCTCTCCATTTTCGGGTACAATTTGCTGTTTCGCCTGTCTGGAGCCTCAGCAGAACTGAATAGTTGCATTTATCACAAATCGAGGGCAGCGACTGCACCCACTAGCGGGGGGATTTTTACTGCGATGCAGCTCAGAGTATTTCTTTAGCTCAGGTCACAGCGATCACACGCTAGCGCGCAGCTTCTTGTTACGGCTCAGTCTTTCTGATGCTTTCCCCCTCGCTTTTGTTTTTGTTTCGCTCTTTACCTCAACCTTCTCTTGTTGTTTTCTGATGCTGATTTGCTCCATTATCTGAAAGTTAAAACTTCCTACACTTTGTTTCATGAAACAGAGAGGAAAAAGCACAGATCAGCACTGTAAAAGCAGCCACTTCAGAGAGACTGCGTAGCCTCAGGCAAGTAACAGCCCTCCCCCACTTATCCCCGATTTTGCCTTATTTCTGAGGTGTTATTATGTCAAGACAAAACCATCCATATATCTGATACTGCCAGGCCAGGAAAGAAAAGCAGTGTAACATTTCGGGAATTACCTTTGATATATTGAAACCCCAGCAAATCAGAGAAATTGGAATAAAGGATCAAAGTGCAGTTACTTAGAACAGTCCATGTCTGGAGCTGTTTGCTCCTTTCTCATCCTCAGGGAAGAAAAAGCCCAGACATGCACCACGATACACGGAACGTGTTGTACATTTGCAGTAACTTTGCATACTACTCTCTAAAAAAATTGATTTATTTTGGTTTGTTTCACATACTTAAATTCCAGTTTTCTTATCTCTTTGCATCTCAAAAAACCTCAAACTTTTCTCCTTA